>PVIH01005695.1:0-120568 GCA_004025045.1 Sigmodon hispidus | reverse complement strand
GCCTCTGCTTCTCCTTCCTCTGCCTGCTTCCCTGTCCAGAATCTCCAATGCATTCTTTCACTAGATCAGGGTGTGATTTTCACTGTGGCTCGGTCCTAGGAGTTGTGTTTGTGAGTTCCTCAATTGTGATGGGTACACAGACAGGCTGTTGTTATGAAAGCCCTGGCCATCCTTGATTCCTGGGCAAGAGGTCAGAATTCACGCTACCCACAAAATGACAGCTAAAACCACACATGCTCTTTCTTCAGACACCAAGAGCCCCTGTGCCTCTTGGTCCCCAGTGGTCACTGTGTAACTCTTAGTGAGTGGTGCAGGGCATTGGGGATCATGAGACCTAAACCATGCTGGAATGAATGGCAGTGTAACAGTTTATCCAGTGATGGTGTCTGGAAGACGGTGAGGAGAGGTACCCTTCAACTTGAGATCAGATGCGGGAAATGGGGAAATGGGGCTCTCAATTTTTAAGTGAGGGGGTTTTCTTCTTTCTTTCTTTTCTTTTTCTTTGAGGTGGGAGTCAATGTAATAAGGTCAGCATGTTCGATGTTGTAACTGGTTTATCACATGGAGTCTGACGAAAACTTGTCCAGGCAAGCTTGGTTGCTCCCCGAAGCTGGCTGCCTGGTGCATGGCCAAGCTAATAACAGTTTTTGCAGTTGAGCTGTTCTCTTAGGAAAGACAGATTTTTTTTTTTTTTTTTTTTTTTTTCTGTGACTTTGCCAAGGCATTCAGAACCCTGGCCTTTCCCAAATAATTTCAGTCTGACGTTTCCAGTAACCATTAGAAGAGCCAGGGCTATAGAGAGAATGGACAAGCCACACCCCACATTCTGAGTTTATTGGTGATAGTTTGGACTAATTTCAAGGAAGTAATTAGAGGCTTTGGTAGGGTGTACACGACAGGGGTCTAATGACTTGACTGTTCACTGGATTACAGATTGATGGGTGCCGCTCTGGTTGTTGGGCTCTCTGAAAGCAGATGTCGTGAGCTTGAGGCTGTCATGAGCTTGAGGCTGTCATGAGCTGCTGGTCTTGGAAGAATCCTCAGGCTTCTCGCTGGTTAGGAAAGTGAAACCAGCGGCTGGAGGCAAGATGAAGGGTGGGAAGGCAGCCATGAAGGAGCGATCTGTTACAGGATCTGCTGGCCCTTTCATGTGGATTGGGAACTCCTGTGACCCCGTTCTAGGCAACAGATGCAGTACCTTTAGCTTCATCTGTAAAGTGTAACATGCGCTATGGGGAGGCTTAACAAAATGACCTGAATATGTGAGGTCTGTGAGCCACAGCAGCTCCCGAGCCAGGCCGACTTTGTAGGGGGGGCTTGTGTTCCGTCAGTGAGGGGACAGGGTCGTGCAGATGGAGAATGTGGGAATCAGGAGATAGCAAATCCATACAGGAGTGAGGAAGGTAATTGCCAGCTTTGCAGGTGCCAAGGCTGAGCTCTTCACCTCTCCTCCCTGAAAAGAGGGAAATTGGCAGTGCCCACTGAGGAGGTTAAAAAGGACTTAGCAGTGTGCCACACTGGGGGTCTGTCTGTTCAGTGGGTGGCTGGGCTGCTGCCCTCTGCTCTGGTAGAAGTGTAGTGGGCAAGCAGCCCTAGGGAAGCTGCTCTGACTCACGGATCGGCAGCATGTATGCATGTGTGTGCCTGTCTCTTGCCCTGCTGGCCCTTTTCCCTCTGATCTTTCTGTTTATGCTTTCTGGGTACGGGCAGAGTGCTGAGTGGCCCCCACGCTTTCACATTGAAGAGAGCTGCCCAGTTTTGCCTGACACCAGCAACGAAACTCTAAAACCGGGCACCAAGTCCTTTTATGTTTTCTCACCTCACTGAATGGAAACACGGCTGCCTTTTATGTGTGGACTGACGACATGAGCAATATAAGCTACTGCTTGATTAAGGAAAAACTTCAGATAAAATCATTTCAGTCACGGAACTGGAGGGTTGCCAGCTCTGTGCCTGCACTGGGATCCTCGCTCTAGGCCACAAGGACCCTACAAAGCCCCTGACCTCTTGCCCTTTCTGGACTGGTGAATGAATGAATAGTTGGTGGGCAGGGGCCTTGATAGAGGGCCGGGGCTCAGAGCCTGACTGCACAGAGGTAGCTGGAGCACAGTGCTGGGGGCCCTAGAGTCTGAACCCACTCTAGGGCTCCTGCTGTTTTCTCACTGGCCTGTAGGCTTTTCATGTTCTGTTTGCTTTGTTGATGGAAGTGCCACATGCCATATGGACTAAGAGCCTCAAGCCCTGGGTGGTAAAAATTAAATTGATTGTTTTCAACTTGGTCTAGCCAGCGTGGCTCCCCTGAGCTTTCTAAGGTTTAAGCTTAATGAATGACCTTAAGCTTTAAAGTTTTGGGTTTTTTTTTTTTTTTGCCTCCCTTTCAAACCTACGGGCTCATCTCCTGTTACTTCAGGTCAGTATCTGCATCCAGTGAGGTGTGGGATGCTGCCCTGAGGCCACTAGGGCACTTTCTATACTAAGGGATGTGATATGAGATTTTGAATGGAGCTTGAAGGGTTGTGTTTTTTCAGATGGAAAAGGATTGAGTAAGCTTGAGGTATCTTCAGAGGGCTGATGGTTGCTGGTGATTCCGAGTCTGCTCTGCTGACCTTACAGGATAAAAGGCTGCCATGAGTGAGGTGTGGGTCACCCGAAGGGGTCATTGCTGCTCTGGTCTGTGGCTTTCTCCCTCCCTCACCTGCCCTGACCTTTGATTCTTACTTGGGGAGGTTGCCTGTGGCCTGGACAGCACCTTGAGGAAGGACTTCCCCTCATCTGTCCTGGTGGGTAACAGCAGGCAGCTGGATTTGTCTGCCCTCCTTGCTCAGACTCTGTAGGGTTCTCTATTGCCATGGCAGCCAGCGGAAATTCCTGCTGGGTTCCAAGCCCTTTCCTTCTCTGTGCAGGGGGCTAACTTCTGGATTCAGCTCCCTGGGTTTGGCCATTTGGAAGACAGAGGGGTATGGCTGTAGCCTGCTGCCCAGCTGGTGTAAGGTGGGCAGAGCTGCCTTTATGACCAACTCCTGCCCATGTTGCTCCCCTTGACCTCCTCTGGAAGGCCCACACAGACTCCTGAGCCAGCTAATGGTTTTGTTATCGCCATCATCAGATGTCCCTGCTCCCACTCGCTGTCTCCGTGTCCCAAGGGCAGAACTCCGGTGCCAGCTGCCGCCCTCACACTTGCCCTGCTTTTGCTTGGATCTTATGACTACTGCTTTCCTAAGAGCAGCCCAGCTGCTCCAGCAGCTTTTCCACCTTAGTTTGGGAGCCCAGAGCCAGAAGAGAGATTCACCGTCAGGTGGGGCGGACCAAGATGGTTCCCCTTTTGTCTGTATTGAAACTCAGAACCTTATTATCAACGGAGGTTCAAAGGGTGGGCTATGGTGATTTCTCAAGGCAGAGCCACGTGACAGGCCTTTTGATCTCCTCCTTCTAAACTTGCTGTTTTTAACTGAATGTAATTAGAAATGTGACCAGTGAAGCTTCCACATCTTTATGTTGTGACTGATTGAGGTGGCTGCCCGGCTCCATCCTGGGATGGGAGGTCCAGGTCAGGACCTCTGTCCTCTGTGTTCACAGCATTCCCTACCTCCAGGGTTAGTGGTTGGGATTTGTGGGGCTGGGGGAAGAAGAGGCAATCTGTTGCCAGTCTTCATAGATCTTCTAAATCCCAGGAGTCTGCTTGAACCTCTCCTGGGTCCAGGGTCTGGAAGGCAAGAGCTGAACCCCTAGGTTGGTGGGAACAGCATCCATAGGGAACGGTTATCTGGTGGCCCAAGGTGGGGGCTGGCACTGAAGAGGTTCCACAGCTCTGGTCAGGAGTTAGAGGATGAAGTTATGATGCAGTTTAAAATCCACATGCATGTTCCGGGTTGAAGAGTCAGAGGGCGTGAGGAGTAAAATAAGCTTTTAGGTTCCTGAGGGGGAGGTAGAGCTTCAGGAGGCAAAGAAAAAGAAGGAATATAGTTCTCCAGAAAATTCTGCTGGCCTTGTAGAAGGCTGCCTGGGTTTAGAAGTCATTAGTTCTTTTCTTTTAAAAATATTTATTTTTTTATTTTATGTGAATTGGTATTCTGCCTGCATGTATAACTGTGTCAGATGTTGGAATTACAGACAGTTGTTTGCTGCCATGTGGATGCTCTGAATTGAACTCAGGTCCTCCGGAAGAACAGCCAGTGCTCTTAACCAGCCCAGAAGTCATTAGTTCTTAAGCACGGAGCCCAGGGAGTTACTATTTAGCTTTACAAGATGAAAAGTGTTGTGGAGACGGAGGGCTGACTGGCAGAATAGCAGTTCCCACAGTGAGCGCCACTGAACCGTACACCCGAAGGAGCCGACTGCTGTGTGATTTAAAATATGTTATTGCAATTCAGAAACAAAAGCAAAGACCCCCCCTCCCTTTTTTTTTCCTTAGAGGGAGGAGCAGGCAGCAAGACAGTTGTACTGTGAGGCCGTGAAACAAGGGCTGAGTTCTGCGCCTCAGGGTCTCCTAAGGCCTGCCTTACACAGGCGGCTAGAGATTGGGTAGGTTGACTTTTGAGGCTTCTAGAATGTTCTAAATCATGCTGTCTGTCGTGTTGGATGCTTGGTGTTTGTTGACAGTGGAGAGCTTTGGGTCTGTGGTGTGGAGTCTTTGTGTACCTTCCTTGTTCTTTGTTATGACATGAAAGTTTTATTGTTTGAGGCAGGGTCTCTATGTAGCCTTGGCTGACTTGGGTCTTCTTCATATAGATGAGGCTGGCCTAGAAGTCACAGAGACATGCTTGCCTCAGCCTCCTCAGACATACATTCTTCTTATCTCAAAGATGAGGAAATGGAAGCTTAGAGAAACTAAGGATCCTAGTGGTTATGTGGTCTAGGGAAGAAAAAGTTAAGTGGCCATGTCAGAAGGCCACCTCCTTCCCTTCTGGGGCCCTGAACTCTGCTCTCCCATTCTACTCTCTAACCCTGCAGAGTCCTGACATAGAGAGACCAGTGTCTGGCTTCTTGAATGGCACTTGCCAGGTGACGCTTCCACGTCAGGAGGATGTGGTAGGTTTGCCGTGGCTTTGTCTTTTGTCCAGCAGTGTTGGTTTGGAGTAGCTGGTTGGCAAATCATGCGCAACCTTTTTATTTGTACATTCTACAGTGCTAACAATAAGGTTATTTATATGTAACCAAAAGAATCTTCCACTCCCAGTTCTGAAGGCTAGCAAGTCTTAGGTGCCAGGGACAGTACCAGGCGAGGGCCTTCATTTTGCCAAACCGTTGCAGAAGGAGAGGAAAGGGCTAGGGAAAGGGTGGGTCCCGGATGAGGATAAGGGTCTTTATCAGTGCTTAAGAGCAGTCTAATCACCTCCCAGTACTGTTGCCTTGGGGATCAAGTTTCCACACAGTGAACTTCAGAGAACCCTGCTCTAGCCAGCTCCAGCACTGTTACTGTCCTAAGGTTAAGGAGTGTGACAGCCCCTGAGGCCATCTTACAAATTCTTCATTTCCTTTGTGGCTGTAGGTGTTGCACTGAGGGGCTGTGTCCATAACAGATGAAGCTGCCACAGGCATAAATGAGGAAGACAAGTTGATATTATGGAACATGTGACTGTGTGTCAAGACATAAAATGGGCTTATAATAAAGTATATGCTGTGTTAATCATAGGGACCCCAGCCTAAGAGAGGATGAATAACTATGGTTGGTTGTGTTAGTTAATATTTGGTACCATGATAAAACATCATGACCAGGGCTATTTAAGAAAGAGTTTACTTGGGCTTATAGTTCCAGAGGGAGAGGGTCCATCCTGATGAGAGGCAGGGCAACAGGAACAGGAAGCAGAGAGAAATCACATCTTCAGCCATATGCAGGAAGCAGAGAGAGCGAACTGAAGTAGGTCAGGGCTATAAATAGTCCAAACCCCAGTGAGCTATTGCCTCCTACAAGGCCCTGTCTCCTAAGGGAGCCATAACCTTCTTAAATGCCATCAGCTAGGGACCAAGGGTTCACATGTGTGAGCCTGTGGTACTCAGTTCTCATTCGAATCACCACACTGGTTAGGCCGTTCAAGCCAACCTCTCCCTCCTTCTTTTCCTTCCTTCCTTTTTTCTCTGTCAGCTTAGGGCTTTATTTTTGAGACAATTAATCTTAAATCCTAGCAGCTGAGATGTCCCTGTGGCTGATGGGTAGTCTTAGGAGAGAAGAATTTTTGATAGCATTTTATTTGTGTGTGTAAGACTGTGTGTGGGTGCCTGTGGAGGTTGGAGGGCAGCTTTGTGGAGTCTTTTCTTCCACCTTATGTGAGGTCAGCTATAAACTGAGGTTCCCAGCAAAGGCCTTTGTCCACTGAGCTGTCTTGCTGACTCAGTAGAGGACTTTTTAGAAGTTCATGTTTGAATCAATCCAGAATTAACCCAGCAGACAAGTATTCCACCTCACTTGAGGCTTGGATCTGAACTTGTACTTGCTTCTAGAGAAGAAATAAGTGACATCCACTGGAGGCAGGTAGGGCTTGGAGGGCCAGGAGGAAGGTGGCACAGAGGTCAGGAGCATGTGTTCGTTCCTTTTGTCTCGAGGGAACGGGAGGAGGGTGGGTGTATCTTGTTTGCTGTCTTCCCAATTTGTTTGGTCGTTAGCAGCTGAGCCTGAGGGACATTGGCTGGCCTTCCTTAACACAGCAGGCTGGATCCCAGGTGTATGTCCCAGGAACCTGGGCTTTTCTTGGCCCTGCTGCTGCTGTGGGGTCAGGACCAGTATCATGTCCTGGGCTGAACTGATTTGGGAAGATGCCTTATTGTATCTTGCCTTTTATTGTTATCACCTCAATCATAATGAAAGGAGAGAAGACACGTAACCCACCGCTCATCTTCCCTCAGCCTCAGCAAGTTAAAATGGTTCACCGTACACTATCTTGCTGAGGCAGCGACTGGTCCTTGGGAAGGGAATCTCCGGCTTCCTTGCTTTCTTCACAGCTGTGGGGAACTCCTTTTGATACATCCCTGAGGGAGGAGCTAACAGATTGCTCCCCAAGTGTGTTTCTGGGTCATGGCCCACTGTTGGAACAGCTCTGTCTTTATTTGGTGGAAACGGCATGTGTTTGAGCGTCTCGATCCTTTTTTAGTCATTTTTAATGTTTCACACAGGCTGACAGCTTGCCATGTGTGTTTCTTGTTTATATATCGGCTTGAGTGCCTACTGTGAACTGTTAAGCAGCAGGCATAGTTATTTTCCTGTCTGATCTTTGAGATTGCTGTGTCTCTCATCCACATTACATAGGAAAAATGTGGTTCAGGCAGCATCCAGAGCCTCTATAGCCAACCATAATCCTGGTTGGTAGTAGCCTAATACATTTCCTAAGCAAATGCAGCAGGGTTCCTGATCTTGCCTCAGAGTACTTGAGCTCAGAGGTCAGGGTCAATGTCAAGGGCTTTAGGGAGTGGGTTATGAACATTCAGAGCTGCAAGTCCCAGCCCAGGCCTCTTACCATAGGTGAAGACTTGGTTGGGACCAGGGATAGGGGGATATAGCTCAGTCATAGAGCACTTACTTCAAATATTCCCAGCAACACACACACACACACACACACATGCAAAATGAATAGCAGAGAACTCATCCACGGCTCCACACAAGAGTTGTCAGAAACTCATACATTGGTCAGAACTCACTTGAATGCTCCATTTTTCACCTACTCCCTGACTGAAAACATTTGGGATATCCCTGGGGCCTGACAAATGTTTCTTCGTGTTTCTACAACGGTAGTGGCCACTTATAAGTCAAGTGTTAGATCTTGGAAGGGTAGTCGGTGTGTAGCTTAATGTTGGGTGCTTGTGTAGGATGTACGCTGGGTGGGCTCAGTCAGGACAGATGCCTGAGCAAGGCAAAGTGGCACGTGCACACAAGTGATCCCATCGTTGAGGACGTTGAGGACGTGGGGCAGGAGGACCAGGAGCTCATGGTCACCTGTCTCAGCAACAACAACACAAGAAAATCAGAAGCTTCTGAAGGGGCGTGGTCACTCTGTGGGGTCCCTCTCACTTCCAGCTTCCCCGCAGGATACATGGGGACCCCCTTCCCCAGTGAGAGACCAGTTAGCTGACCTGATAACCTAGGAACCCAATATTGTCAGACATGTGTCTGACAGTTCTCATTAGAGGATTTTGACATGTAGTGAGAGCCTAGAATGTGGATCCCACTTAGCTGCCCCTTGTCTATTATACAAGACAGCAGAGCAATGGTTTTGTTCTGTGGTTTTGCTACATCCTCTTAGCGATCTGAAGACAGCAGCGGCCACCAAGTCCACACTTCCTCCCTCAGGTTGCTGCCTTTCCTCTTTGCCTTGTTTCCTTGTCAAGCATCAGCCTGGCATCTTCCCGAAGCAGCATAAATCCCCATGGAAAGTCCCTAGGCAGCTGCCGCTTATTGTGGGCTTCTGAGGACATTTAGACTAAGGAAGTCCCATGTGGCTTTGCTGCCTTGGAACTTCTACCAAGGCCGGCTCTGCAGTTTGTATCTGACTGGAAATGTGGAGATCTTGGAAGGACTTTGGGGGCTGCAGCCATCAGTGCTTTTCTGGGTTCAGTCATCTCTGATTATATGATTCAGACTGTTCTGCAGAAGCCATCTGGCCTGAGCTAGGGCCTGGAGGAAGATACTTTAGCTCCAGACATCCTCTGGGACAGCCTACTGGACTAGCATGGCTGCTCCCTGTCTCCAGCCACCACAACCGGGAGCGTGTGGAGGCATTAAAGCTGGGGTTGTGCACCTCGGAACCTGGCGGCTTAAGGTGGGTGACAGGTCTCTGGGAGTTTGTCTTAGGTGAGTGTGCTCCTGGATTGGATGTCATCTGGTGTAACCATGCTCCATTCTAAGCATCAACCAAGGGATGTGGTTCCAAGGTGTCAAGTGTCAGAGTCTGCTGGTCTTCCCTGTGTTAGGCATTTTCAAAATGCTTTGGCTACCCCTGCTCACCTCTAATAACTGCTTCTCCAGGGTCTCCCCTCCATAGAGTACTTGCCATGTGCCTGGCCACCTTGATGGCCAGACTCCAGGTCCAGAAGAGTCAGGACCTAAGCTGATAGACAGTAACATAACTCAGCCAAGAAGACACCTGCAGCAGCTGTGGAGTTGATGCTCTCCAGCTACACAGTCCACAGAGGAGCTCACTTAGCTCTGTGGGACTCTGCGTTCAAAACCTCATCATTCTTTCTCCAGCACCATGTTAATGTCCAATGTGAATTTTCTTTGGCCGGACCACTGTGTCAGCCTATCTCTTTGTGCCTTGGTTTCCTTATTTACAAAGTGAGGCTTACAGTAAACTGGGCTAAGGGTACAAAGGTCAGTCTAGTTAAAACACATAGAATGATGGTCATGTACTGCTGCCCTTCCTGATCTGAGGACACCCAGAACACTCAGAGGTGGCTCATACACTCAGTGGCTGCCGTGGTTGGCTTTGAGCGCTTGAGATGGGTCTAGACAGGTTTACAGCTGATGACAGCAGAGCCCTGGGGTTGTCCCAGTCAGAAGAGGAAGTATGCTGGCCCATAGAGTATGGGTGAGACTTCTATCCTATGTGAACAATTGTGTTGTGGGAACATCTGAAATGTGCTAGTAACAAAACCACACACACACATACACTTGTACACTGTGGACACACAGCTGTACACTGTGGACACACACACTTGTATACTGTGAACACACACACTTGTACACTGTGGACACACACTTGTACACTGTGGACACACACTTGTACACTGTGGAAACACACTTGTACATTGTGGACACACACACTTGTACACTGTGGACACACACACTTGTATACTGTGGACACACACACTTGTACACTGTGGACACACTTATACACTGTGGACACACACACTTGCACACTGTGGACACACACACTTGTACACTGTGGACACACACTTGCACACTGTGGACACACACTTGCACACTGTGGACACACACTTGTACACTGTGGACACACACACTTGCACACTGTGGACACACACTTGTACATTGTGGACACACACACTTGCACACTGTGGACACACTTGTACACTGTGGACACACACACTTGTACATTGTGGACACACACTTGTACACTGGACACACACACTTGTACACTGTGGACACACACTTGCACACTGTGGACACACTTGTACACTGGATGGTTTGAATGATAGCTGTCACCCACAGTCTCAGGCTCTGAATACTTGGTTCCCTATTGGCAGCACTGTTTGGAAGGTTCAGCAGGCGTCGTGGCTGGAGGGAGTGTGTCTCTGGAGCAGGCTCTGGAAACTTAGAGACTCAGTCCAGTTCTAGTCGGCTTTCTCTGGGTCGAGCTTGGCACTCAAGATGTGAGAGCACTTAACTTGCTGCTCAGCCACCACTCCGACTGCTTGTTTCCATGCTTCCCCCTTCCCAGGATGGGCTCTTATCTAATGGAAAGGTAACACACACACACACACACACACACACACACACACACACACACACACAGGGGTGGAGGAGGAGGAGACAGACAGAGAAAGACTGGCCCCTAGAATGGACACTTTTGGTCAGCCTTTAGACTTTAGAGGATGGTGGTTGAGCTATGTGTACCTTAGCATTCTGTCTGTGTGTGTGTGTGTGTGTGCGCGCGCGCGTGCGCATGTGCTTCTGCATGCAAGCCTCTGGTTGTATATGCCGCTTTATTGGTTCTGACATGGATCTGCTTTTTGATTGTAGCTTTGTCATAGGAGAAAGAAAGAGCAAACCCAGTCATCAAAGAGCCTATTAAAAATTATGAAGCAGGTGGCTTGGGAATTAGTGTCCTCATTTTACAGATGAGAAAATGAGGCCCTGGAATATAGAGTGGCTTGCCCTGGGCTGTGCCTAGCTGGAGGGCTGTGTGTGTGTGTGTGTGTGTGTGTGTGTGTGTGTGTGTGTGTTTTGAGACAGGGTCTCTTATATACCTGACTGGCCTGGAACTCACAGAGATCCATCTGCCTCTGCTGCTCCAGTGCTGGGATTAAAGGTGTGTGCACCACTGTGTTTGGCCTGAGTGTCTTCATTGAGTTCAGAACCCTGGTCTTTCTGTTCTCTGCCCATCATTTTTCTCTGCACCATCGGCTTCCGAAATAAAATTCCTACAGTTACCTCTGATAAAGGTGGAGTTGTGCTGTAGGGAATGGATCCTGCTCAGGACAAAAATGAACTGTCAGTAAAGTAGGAGCAAAGTGTGGAAGAGCATGCTTGTAATCCTGGCACCCAGGCATCTGAAGATTGAGAATTCCAAGCCAGCCCAGGTTATATAGTAAAACCCAGGAAGGCAGGAGACTAGCAGCCTCAGGTAGAAAGGGAAACAGGGTCTTACTACAAAGCCTGGGCTGGCCTGGAATTCTCAGTCTTCCAGGTGGGATCTATGCCAAGCTGCCACACTGTTGGAACTGGCTGTAGCATGGATCATGGCCCTGATGCAGTGGAGGGAGGTGGGGGAGGACAGCCATAGGAGCTTTTGTTGAAGTCACTCATGCATGGGTCAGGAAACTGAATCTGGAGGCTATGAGAAGGATCACTGTGGCCTGGACTCTGGTTGCTGGCATTTGTTGGTGAACTCCTTAGGGAAGCTGCTGGCCATGGAGTATACTTCATGCCACCTACACTTCTGATGGTGTGGGTCTGATGGTATGGGACCCAGACTTCAGCTTGGGGTGCTGTGATCAGTCAAAAGGAGTATTAATGCTGGTGCGGTGCATTGATAGGCACTCGGTAACTTAAGAGGCCACAGCACATTGCCTCCTGGGGGAATGTTGCTTTGAATAACAGGAAAGAATGGAGTTTGCCCACTTAGGAGGAAAGGAATTGTATGCATTATGCTTTGATGCTGGGTGGCTAGGGACCTAAGAACCACCCCTTACTGTGGTCTTGAGGGACTTCAGATATCACTACCTGCACACCCATTCCTTCTTTGGGCTTCTCTGGTGTATCAAGGGGACTGTTCACCTAAGGAAGGAAGTGAGGACTTCAGGACCCGAGTGTAGCATGAGGCTCACCAGCCCCACCATAACATGCCCAGTTCACCAGCTAGGCCTGTGCCATGCAAGGCAGGAGACCTGGGTTTGGGTGTTAGAAGGTGTGAGGTGGAGGGGGGCATGGGTGAGCCTCCGCCTCCTCCCGTGACATACTCATGAGACTGGATGGTCCTTATGGTTTGGATTGCAAAGCACCGGCCGTCTTACTTCAGTCTCACTGGTATGCACCCATCCTGTTGGCATCTGGCTGTGGTAGCTTCGTTCTCCTTCCCCAGAACTTGGTGTGCTGTGGTACCAGTGTATCGTGAGGTGCTCGGGAAAGCTGTCCCCATCTTCATGCTGGATGCAGAATTGGCCTTTGTCAAGGCACAGAGAGAGGCTGCCTTTCTGCCAGCTTTGTAGCAGTCACCCCACTTTTATAGAAGTTTATACACAGATGCGTTTGTCTCACTGTGACAAAAACTGCCTCGTCTTTTTGAAGCTATTGTGTTACTGTGTTGTGTTCTCTCCATTGGAGAGTCGAGTTCTCTGTCCCAGCATGCAGCTGACAATAAAATGGTTTATAACCTTCAGGAGTGCTCACGGTTTTTCCCAGCACCTCATTTCATCCAGAATGAAGCTGTTCCCAGGGTGTCTGGTTTCCCACCAGCCATTCACCAAATCCCACGTTATTCTTGATCCGGGAGAACAGGTTTTGTGAAGTGACAGATCAGCTCAATCTCCTCAGCCAGGAAGATTAGCCTCTAGTAAGTTAGGGCTGACCTTGGAGGAAGCCAAGCACTCCTGGGCTCCTAGCCTTCTCACACAGTCTCTCCTGAGTCCTCTGCATGCCTGCATTCAAGCAGAATGAGGGAGGAGCCCTCCCCTTCCTGGGCAGTAGGGTGGAAGCCTAGATCAAAGGCCTAGATCAGACCAGTCATGCCTGACAGATTAGACCATGGCCCTAGCTTCTAGCTGCCCTGGGAGATGATTTGCCTTGGAGGCAGGCACTTGTAGCTGGGGCTGGAGGAATGACTCACTTGTGAGCAACAGTCCCCTGGCCCTCCCAAGTCTGTAGGCAGAGACCAGAGCTGGAGGGTAGTAAGAGTCCTACAAGGTAGGTCCTGGGCCCTCGTCATACATAGTGAGCTCCGATCCTGCTGACTCAGTATAGAATGTTTCTTAGCATGCACGAGGCTCTGATTCAATCCTCTGCAGTACAGAAGTACATCCTGAAGCCAAGCCTGGTGGCTCAGGCTTATTATCCCAGTGCTCAGGAGTCAGAGGCAGGAGTTCAAGACCCTACCTCAAACAAACACAAAAATAGGTTGGAGAGGTCGCTCAGCAAATAAGAGCTTGCTGTGAAAGCATGAAGACCTAAGCTTAAATTCCTAGCAGCCAAATGAAAAGTCTGATGAGTACACACATACCTGTAATTTGAGTACTGTGGGGGAAGACAGGATTGTCGGAGCTTGCTGGCCGCTAGCCTACCTCCAGGTTGAATGAGATTCTGTCTCTAGAGAGTGAGATGACGAGTAATAGACAGGATGCCTGACCTTTGCATGCACACAGGAGGTCCTCTGGCCTGTGCATGCAGACAGGGGGTCCTCTGGCCTGTCCATGTACACAGGGGATCCTCTGTCCTGTGCATGCAGACAAGGGATCCTCTGGTCTGTGCATGAATACAGGGGATCCTCTGGCCTGTGCATGTACACAGGGGATCCTCTGGTCTGTGCATGAATACAGGGGATCCTCTGGCCTGTGCATGTACACAGGGGATCCTCTGGCCTGTGCATGTACACAGGGGATCCTCTGGCCTGTGCATGCAGACAAGGGATCCTCTGGCCTGTGCATGAATCCAGGGGATCCTCTGGCCTGTGCATGCACACAGAGAGTCCTCTGGCCTTTCTATGCACATAGGGGACCAGTACACATACACAACATACCCACCCTCCACACTCCCATGCACACACATGAAAGAGGGCTAATGGTATAATATTCTCAGTGGTAGTCTGGGCTGTGGGAAGTTTTGGGTTCAAGTCCAAATAGAAATAAGGTAGAATAAAAAGTTAAAAGAGCTCTAGGGGATATGTCTTGATGTAGTATGCTTGCCTAACCAGCATGAAGCCCCTGGTTTTATTTCAGTAGGGATTAGGTGAGCTTAGGTCCTGCATCTTTTGTTTCTCACTGCTGACTGGTTTCGTGGGACCCACCATGAGCTTGGCTCAGCCCAGGGCCCTAAGATAAATAAGTGTACCTAGTGCTATAGGTGGCTCAGAACTCTAGGAAACACACAGAGCTGGCACTCTGAGGGCCTTCCATTGGAAAGCTCTTGAGATTACCATTTCTAACACAGGGGGCCAACTTGGGAGTACAGTTTATTTAGAACAGGATTTGATGTATGCCCACTTTTGTGCACTCTCCACCCAGTGCTGTGTTGTGGCCCCACCATGGTTACAGTGTCCCTAGAGACCTTCCAGATATGGGAGTGACAAACAGGATAAACACATTTATCCTGTGTGCAGGTTCATTAGCTTAGGCTGGGTTTTAAATCTTCCACCATGATCTGGAAAACAGTGTTCGGTCTGTTATCTATGATGGCAGGAGGCAGGGCCATACATGAAGTGTAGTATCATGAAAACGTTGAGGCCCAGGGTAATTGTGCCTTTGTGCTCAATCGTGGACCTAGAGTTAGAGCCCAGTGCTGCTGACTCTCATCTCATTGCTCTTTCTGTGGCTTTGATGGTAAGGGATCATCCTCGTCAGAGGGAGGACAGTGCTAAATGATGAGGCAAAACAGTAACAGGCTCTTGAGGAAGTTTACTGTAGAAGAAGGGAGAGGGTTCAGAGTGGAGACGGCAGAGAGCTGGCTCTTACAAGAGAAGCCTGACTGGGTGTAGAAAGTAGATCTTCTTTGGTGCCTGGGTGAAGCGTGAAGCTACTGACTGGACCTTTGGTGCTGGGTCTTAAAGCATTTTTTTCTTCAGCAGTAGGGATCAGGAGCACCATCCACTCATCATCATCATCATCATCATCATCATCATCATCATAATAGCCAGATGATGGGGCAAATGCTAAAAGATCAGAGAGACAGAGGAACAAACCACAGCCACCTCTCACCTAGCCAACTCCTCAGCATGAAGGGGCAGAAACTGTCTCTTCACACTTTATATTCCTTTCTCTGCCCAGCCAAACCATTTCCTGTTTCAAACTTTCTAGTGCTGGGATTAAAGGTGTGTGTACTTCCAAGTACTGGGAGCAGAGGCATGGGATCTCAAGTGCTGGGATTAAAGGTGTGTGCCACCACCTCCTGGCTCTGTTTGGATCAATCTCCTGTAGCCCTGTGTGGCCTTGAATTTACAGAGATCCAGCATTTACGGAGTGCTAAGATTGAAGGCATGTGCTACCACTGCGTGACCTCTATGGCTAACTCTGTGGCTGACTCTGTCCTCTGATCTTCAGACAAGCTATGTTAGATACAGAATGTATCATCACACTCATCCACTTCTGGATAGACCTCCAAATGCATGCAAAACCTTTATTTATGAAGCACATGGGGAAAGGTATTTGAAGTGTGTTCATGTTGTCTGTCATATAAGAAAGTGCTGGGGACCACACTGAGGTCCTCTGCATGCTCTTAACCACTGAGTCCCATCTCTCCAACCTGTAAATGTAAGAAGGAAGGAAGGAAGGCAGGTAGGTTGGTTGGTTGCAAAATTGCAAACTATGGGTAACATTCTGTTGGGGCCTGGCTGTCACACTGATCTGTCTAGCGAAGCTGCTGCTTGGCGAGTGCTCTCTTTGCTCTGTTTTTGTGTTTTGCTCCTCCTTTGTGTTGAGCTTTATATAATTTATGTTTTAATCAAAAGCCGTAGTTCATTCATAGCTCCGTCAAATGACAGAGCTCTCATCATTGCTAAGTTTGCAAAGGCTACTCATAGTGCCCTTGTATAAATAGTAACGTGAGTTTTGTCTTTATTGAACAAACAGTAGCAGGAAGTAAATGCAGTGGTGTGATGCCTTGATTCTCCCAGATCTCACCGAAGCCAAAGTACCAGAAGGAAGGGTCCTATCTTACAGCATGGAGGGGCTTCCTCACAGTGGGTGTGGCCAGGCCCCAACAACCTGGCAGCATTCAAACCTCTATCAGCTGTTAAAGCCCAGGTTTGTACTCAGCTCCAGTCTTTGCCTTGACTAAAATGCTCCTTCTCATCCTATTCTCGGGGTTGACTTCTTTCACAGTAACTAAGTCTCTTGAGGACAGACAGTTAATGTTTTCCAGCAGGCCCACCACAGGGAAGGTGGGATGCATAAAGAACTCTGATTGTGGGCCAGGCCCTGCTGAGTTAGGCCATGGCTGCCAGCTGTTTAGAGCTGCACACTGGCAGCTGTCAAGGAGAGCCGTGCCAGGCTGCCATGGAGAGAGGCTAGGTCGTGCTGGTAGGTAGCCGTTCATTGTGGAAAAAATGGGGGCTGAGAAGAGGCATGTGAATCAGGGAACTTGATGATGGAGTGGGAAATGCTGGACATATAAAACCGATTAGACCTTGTAGCCATGTACCCCCAGCCCATTCCCAAGCTTCCGTGTGGCCATGACCTGATCCTGCACAGACTGGTCTGGAAGTGTCTTATCTGTGTTTCACCACTTGAACCTTGTGTAGGTGTTAGTGTCATCTAACGTTGTCTGAGCTACTGCTTTGGGCAAGAGATGACCTGATGTCTTTTTACTCATTGGTGGGAAGTGTGTGGGTGCTGGAGGTCGGCTTGCTCCCGGTCAGGACCCAGTTCCTGGACACAGTAGTCTATAATGCTGGGTTATGATGTGTTTCCTTGCTTCTGTGAAGGGGATGCTGCTGCAAACCTAGGAAAGGCCAGACCCTTGGTGGGCTCCTGTGACAGCATTCACTGTTGTGCTGCTTGTCTGCTTCTGTTGGGAGCGTGAATTGTCACAGTTTCTTTGGCAAATGGGTCTGGCATTGTCTGGAGTTCCACACACCCCACAGCCCACCTTGGCCTCCTTCCTAGGCGTACACCCAAGAGAAACTAGCACACGGACATTAGGAGACACGGATAGGAATGCCCACTGCTCTCACAATAGCAAAAAACCTGGAAACAGCCCAGATGCCCATCAATGGGAGGATGGTTGGGTACACTAAGACACAATTGCACAATGGAATATCACCCAGCTGTCTAAACAAATTAGTACAGTGGCATGTGGCACTGAAGATGAATTCTAGCAATACATAAATATTAGGTATAAATAGCGTGCTCCCAGACACTATTCTTAGCACTGTTCCTTTGTTGCAAGGTGAAAGGTAACTAAAAATGACATACTCACTAGGAATATTTTTAGACACAATAAAAGTATGTAAGGAATCGAGCCAGAATTTTCAGGTTCTGAAATCTGGGAGTAGGGTGTCTGGTTAGTTGTTGATTCTGTTGGGATCCTGCCCTTTGTTTTGAGTGGAGGCTTTGCAGGTGGTTATTGCATTGTAGAATGAGGCTAAATGCAAGCGTGTGAACCGATATGAACATCAGAGGCCAAGGATTATGCTCAGTATTTAACCCCATTCTGAGCATGTCAGACCAACAATCCTGCGGCTGGAGTTGGTTTTAGGCAAGGCCGTGACCCAGCATTTGCTGAGGTTGGGGTGGAGTCTGCATTACCCTCTTCTGTCTGGTCACCACCTCTCCACTCTGTTCAGGTCTCCTTCCCTTCTCTGGGATGCCTGCTGGCTACTGTGACTTTTCCCTGAACTGCCTGTTTCCTATCCATGTCACACAATTAGTACCTTGTTATGTGTGGCCTCTCTGAGTAATCATTTTCACATGTGTTCATGTGGGTCTCTGATGAGATGGTAATCCCCACAGGGCAGAGGTCAGGCTTTATCTCCTCTCCTGTGGTAGATAGCTTTCTCCTTCTGGGCCTGTTTGCCCCTTCCTCTGAGACAACAGAATTCAAGTCCTCTTGTGGCTGCAGGCAGGCCATTTGGCCGTGTGAAGTATATGTAGCATAGTTACTGTCCCTTTGGAAAGCCTTCCTGAGAGAAGGTGGCCTCCTTCCTTCCTTCTCCTTCCTCTTCTTTCTGCAGAGCAGGGAAATGGCCATGGCTCCAGCCTCCAACCAAAGGACAGTGAGATCAGAAGCACCCAGGGTCCCAACATCCTGTGCTGGGGCTCACATGGTTCCCCTGAGTTGCTACTTTTCAAGGCTTTGTCACCACAGTTGAGCATAATTCTCTGATACATCTCATAGCCCTCTGCTTGTTCTTACCTGGATACAAGGTGAGCATGATCCCAGGGATGTAAAAGTCTGGCATCTGTTGACTTCCAGGCTCTGGGATCATTTGCATTCACCAGAGACCTGGAACCCCAGGGACTCCTTTTTGCTCACCTAAGTTGACCTGGGCATCTCTTGACTCCTAAACCCCTATAGTCTGTCTACTGGTGGACAAGGTACCTGCTGAATTAGTCAGTTTGTCACCACAGGGTCTGTGTGCATACATGACGTTAGCCTCTGCACTGGAATGGCTGATCTTGACAGCTCACCTCGTTGGAGGTAGCTCTCCTACCCCGACCCTGCCAGCCATTGCTAACATTTTGTTCTCCTCCATAGAGAAAACTAGCATGGGCTGTGTGCCTTTGAAAGTGTGTTTTGTATGATTTCAGGCTCTCTTTCTAATTAGTTAATTTTGGTGGTTTGTTTTGAGGTAGGATCTTACTATGTAGCTCTTTATTATTCCTCTTCTTAGGATCTACTTCTCAGTGGACACAGGATGATAGCTACCCTTGGGAGGGAATGGGAGTGGCTTGGCTAGGTAGGTGTAGGGTTGCTACCTAGGGCTGTCCTGTATGAGGCTCAGCAGCAGCCTCACCCTCTGACTGGGCAGCAGCCACAATTCTGAAATGCTAACCTCAGGCCATGGCCAGCCTCTGCAGTCTGTGTGGGGAAAGCCCTTAGCCTTCTCAGCAGGCCTGGGGCTACTGTGAGTGGCCAGCTGGAAGCTGAGCCAACACAGTAGGAGCTGATGTGGAGAGGCACTGCCCTGTAGGTGGAGTAGGCCATGCTTTTATTACTTCTCTGCTTTGAGTGGGAGGTGGTTTAGGATGACTGATACTGACCTCTCTTTACAAGCAGGCCTCTTTTTTTTTTTTTTTTTTTAATGCCCAGGGGCAGTATTTCTTGCCGAGCTCACAGTGGGGAGGGTTAATTAGTGTCTGAAGGGTAGGAAAACTGTATGTTTCAGTCACATTCTTGTTGTGGCTTTTGGTGTCCTGCTGTGAAAAGACAAGCTCAGATAAACTTAAGTGAATGAAAACTTGAAGGAATCTAAAAGCAGACCAGCTGCTGAGGAAACGGGGTGGGGAGACAGGTGGCTGGAAAAGCCCAATGTACAGAAGTTCTGAGAAGAAGCTGAGGCTTGGAAGGGTCTGGGGACATGGGGTGTAACTGCCCCAGAGAAGCTTGACCTGTTTATCCATCTGTCTTTCCTTGGATCCCCAGATTTGCGTCATGCACATGGGCTTGGCTGGCTGCCTCTCTACCTGTGAACTCCTCTAGATCCCTGGGAAGACACATGGGGATGTCAGCCAGGGGCTTACTGTCATAAAGCATATCATGACCTTCAGGTTAGAAGGTCAAGCCTCACTTGGGGGTTACTAGCTCATAGCTCCATCTATTCCTTCATACATTCCAGTAGAATGTGTAGCTGGAGTGAGCTGGCCATCCACTCCCGCGCCTCACAGATGCTCACGTGGTAGGCATCTGTGTTGTTGGGTCTTTCATGGCGTCCTGGGCTGCCTCTGGAGGAAGGAGTCTACTTGCTGCCATAGCAGCGGTGGTGCATGCTGCCTCCTCCTGCCTAGTAGGTTTGGCTGCATTGAAACACAGTGCCTTTAATGACTTGGCTGGGTGTGGGACCATGGAGACTGCTAGCATAATTTTTTTGAGCTCCTTGAAGGTGCTCTGGCTGTGTGCCACCCACTCACCTTGCTCACAGCTGGACAGCGTTCCTGCTTGGGAACTGGGTGGGGGTGGGGCCCTCTTTGTCCTCCAATAGCAGCTGACTTGTGTGCCTAGTTGGGAGGCAGTTTTGTCTCTGTCAGTAAGATCCGATCCACTGTCAGGCTGTTCACATAGAGGATGCACATGCTCCACAGGGGAGTTGTGGTCCTGAGTTAGATCACTTGGCAAATGGCATTGACTCTTTTCTGGGCCCCGGGAAGTAACAGCCCCCATTGCCACCCCTAGAAATCCACCAGCCAGGAAGAAGACTGCAAAAATATTGAGTCTGGCCAGGAAGGCCAGTGCACAGCTTTGTAACCAGTGAAGTTTGCTTTTGCCCACATTCTCTTAGCAGTAAGTACTAAACGTGGTTATAGTCACCTGTCATATTGATTACATGGAGGGAATGACATCACACTTTTATTCCTGGCTTAGACATCATTTGGGCAACTATGGTACATTCTGCTTCTGAGTTCAGATCTGGCCTTGGAACACCCCCCCCCTTTACGATTTAAAAATTCTATCTTATGTATATGGGTGCTTTGCCTGCATGCATGTCTGCATCAGGCATGCCCAGTACCCAAGGAGGACAAAAGAAGATGTGGATTCCTTGGGAGTAGAATTACAGACAGTTGTGAGCTGCTTTATGATGCTGGGAACCAAACCCAGGTCCTCTACAATAGCTCCCAAGACTCTTAACTGAGCCTGCTCTCCAGCCCCACTCAGGATCTGTCTGAATGCAGCACACCACATAGCTGTAGCCAGATACCTGAGCCACAAAACCAGACAGGAAGCCCCTTGGAAATCCTTACTCACCTGAGAGAGGGGTCTTTGCTCCTCAGCACAGGATATCTGACTACAGGAACCCAAAACAGATGTTGTTGGGATCTCAGAAACATCTGTCTGAGTGAGCCCTTCCCATCTGCCTGGAGCTTACATCACACATCACACTCCTGTTCTGCTCAGTCTCCTTTCGTCCAAGGCCCGGAGACACACAACAGAGATGTATTTATCTCTCCCCTTTTCTATAACCCTTCTCCCCAGCCTCAGTGGTCAGGATCTGCGGATAAAGTGGATTTTTTTTTTTTTTGAGACATTGTCTAACCATATGGCACTGGTTGGTGTGGAATTCACAATGCAGACCTGAATGGCCTCAATTCTCAGAGATAATACACCTGCCTCTGCCCACTGAGTGCTGAGATTAAAGGGGTGGATCTTATATTAGCAGAGGGCTAGGGACTAATTCTGATTCCACCTGCCTAATTTAGGCCTATCTGGCCAGATTCTGGCTTATTAGGCCCTTTGATTTGTGATTGTTCAAAATAAAGGGCCCTTTGCACTGGAGATGGGCAATGTGTGTTGATGTGGCCTCTGTTCACAGGAGACCAACCTTCCTTTTTGGTCAGCCCTGATCAGCCAGCACTTGGTAGGTGTCTCCCAAGGATTAGCCCTTGAGACATGACCTTTTACGTTATCTATGTAGAAGACACAGGGAGTGGTCACAGCCAGCAGAGGAGCTAGGAAGACTTGGGTCAGGGGCAGGCGTGCTAGGTGGTTGGCACACGATAGAGCAGGTTGTATGGGCGGCCACTGTTGGTGGAACCACCAACCCTCACTCCACCCCCAACTGGGATGGCAGCCCTGAAGCCGATAACGTCTGTTGAGATTTCACTTCCTGCCAAGATGTTACTGGTGAAACTGGTTTCTGCACACACACACCCCTCCCTCCCTCCCATCACTGCTGTCAGCTTTGTCGTATGCTGTCTTCCCCTAGTTTTCTGCTACAGAATATATTCTTAGTGTTGAAGGTTTCTTGCTATCTAGGTGAAATTTCATCTCTTGCTGTAGACCCCTATCTCTGTGGAAAGAGGCTGATTTCTAGAGATTTGTCCACAGGATAAGGGACAGTGAGGGGGCAGTTGGAAGGCGGACACATAATCCTGCTCATTCATCTACTCTGTACCCCCCCCCCAGCCTTTGTTAATCATTCTCCCTGACACAGACTGAGTCTGCAGGCATCGCTCATCCACCGCACCACTAGCCCTGGGGCGTCAAAATTGGTGTGTGTGTGTGTGTGTGTGTCTGTCTGTCTGTCTGTCTGTCTGTCTCCTCCTCAGTTGGAGAGAGGAGACAAAAGAACACCCCAGTAGAGGACTCTCCTTCCTTCGTATGCCTGGCTCAGAGGGATGGAGAGGGCTGTGAGAGCATTTCTGTTTTTGAAGCTTCTAGAGTGCAGTTGACATCCCCTTTCCCTCTGCAAAAGTAACTGTGGTCTGTGTGTCTCCAAGGGCTGCACTGGGTGGGGGCCATGACCTTGGGTCTTCATTACAGCCGATGTAGGAAGAAGGGAACATCCATAGCCCCTAAGTATACTGGGAATGACACCTAGCAAACCCAAGGGCACTAGTGTGGATTTAGTCAGCATGGGCTGGGGGCCAGATTGCATGCCAGGTACATGCTTGGAGGCCTGTGGGTTAGGGAGAACCTTTGCTTGTCTGGCAGGCTTTCTGAAGCTGGCAGAGACTCTTAAGATCATAGATGGGCACTTGGTGGTGAGTCACTCTCTGAGCAGTGACTCTGCATGTCTGGTTCTCAGTTATCACACCAGGAATCTGGAGGAGAATGGACCACATATGTCGTGGGGTTGGGGGACAGAAGATAGTGTGGTCTCTTCACCCCGCCACAGACCCAGGCAGCACACATACTTGCACAGCTTGGTTGGTACCTGTTTCTTGTTCTTTGTCATTTCACTTCAGGGCAATCTCCCTCTTGGGTCCTATAATTTAACTGTCATGGAATGATGCAATTGAGGCAGTGTATTTATGAAGAGGTTTATTTAGCTCATGTTTGTGGAGTTGAAAGTCCAAGCTCAGGCAGCTGTTTTGGAGGTCTAGTTGGAGGGGTGGGGGGTATCTTCGCAAAAGCAGGAAGGAGTGGGTGCAGAAGAGAGCACATGACTGCAGAAAGCAAGTGAGATTTAGGGGTCCTTTGAGAACTCCCTGGTTACTTCCCATTCAGCCCTGTTTTAAGGGTTCACTGTCGCCTGACATCGCCACACTTAAGCTTTCTTTTCATGAACCTTGGGGATTGCACACCACATCCAGAGCCAAGCAGGACTCCCTGCTCAGCAGCCAGCTGTCTTTGTTAGGGTGCAGGACTTGCTGGGGGAACTGCCTCCTCCCAGCTGTGGGCTCTGAGAGCAGACCCACCCCCATGCTCAGGCCATCCTTTCTTTTCTCTGCAGGTTTTGTGAGTTTTGTTTTGGTCCACAATCTTCAAACAGGTGCAGCATGTGACACCCAGCAGGCACCCGGAAAACAGGCGGACATTAAATAAAGCCACATGTGTCACATTTCTGGTCTTTCTGCTAGTTTCTCCTACCTTCTAGATGCTTGCCCTGGGGTGATGAGATCGGGGGACTGCTAATTACCGAGTATTGGTGGTCTTTGTCCTGGGGTACTCATGTGGCAAGGCCTAAGCTTGTTCTGGTTGTGGAGTGGTAGACTTGTGTGCTGTCCCACCCCATTTTGCTTTGGGGTCCTCAGGTCTTGGTAAGCTGCATGACGTGGGCTGCCATCTGCAGCTGGAGGCTCTTAGGCACCTTCTGCTGTTTATGCTCTGACCTGTACCCTAAAAATGAAGGAACCAAGGGCAAGGTATGGTGGGACGCAGTAGTTGGGGAAGTACCACTTGCTGGGATGGCGGAAGACTGTGCCTCAGTCACTGAGCTCTGGTTAACAGAGTGCTCGGCATGGAAGGTTCCTGCAGGAAGGCAGCCTGGAGCCTCCCACATGAGTAGAGGTCGTTGGAGAAGTGCCTTGTTCTTAACCGCTGGTTAAGAACACTCTGGGTGGCATGTGTCAGGCTTGTCTTAGCCCACCCTGCAGGTTGCATTGCCCCTTAACAGGGGCTGGGCTCACTCATTATAATGGTCCGGTCTTTCCTGGAAGCCCAAAGGAAGGAGTTCTGTGACTTGGTTGGCAGCAGATTTCTCCTGCTTCTGTTAGTCCTCGCCCCAGAGCTGCAGCGCAGTGTTGGTGGGTAGAGGACAGGACAGCCCCAAAGTGTCAGAGACAGTGAGGGCCCTCATCTCAGCTGCATAAATAAGCCCCCCTCCCTTTCCCAGGGGCTGGTCCTGGTGCCACGTGCAAAGGCTCTGTGGTTCGTACAAAGAATCCTAAGGCAGGGTCCGATAGGACCTGCTTCTAGACTCAGTGTGGTGCTACTCCCCCCCCCCCTGCTTGTTTTGTGATTATAGGTAATCTACAAGGCTGTTGTGGTTTGATTCAGGATTCTTAGAACTGGAGAGATGGCTTAGTGGTTAAGAATGGGAGGGCTGGAGAGATGGCTCAGCGGTTAAGAGCACTGACTGCTCTTCCAGAGGACCCGGGTTCGATTCCCAGCACCCACATGGCAGCTAACAACTGTCTATAGTTATAGTTCCCAGTTCCAGGCAAACACCAAGTCAAATAAACAAATAAAAAGGTTTAAAAAAAAAAAAAAAAAGAATGGACACTGCCCTTGCACAGGACCCCAGTTCAGTTCTCAGGCACACACATCAGGTGGCTAACAACCACATAGAACTCCAGCTCCAGGGATCCAGCACCTCCAGCTTCCACAGGCACCTGGCTACACAAAGGCATGCATACACATATCTAAAAATAAGACTTAAAAAGATAGTAAATTCTTCACATCTCTTGATGTTGGTGGGACTTTGTGCATAGATGAGACCTGCCACCCCATTGGTCCCCAAAGTCTCCCTCTGGTTTCCCATGACCAGGCATGTATTCTCCTCATACAGGAGTCCCCAAACACTTCACCCTGTCCTGCTTCCCTGGCATTAGACAGTTGCCCACAGAGTAGTAGCCAGGAGCATCACACAGCCTTACTGTGGAAAGGCAGGTGTTTCATGGGGTCACTTGAAATGTCCTCTGGGCCCATCCCTCTTGAGTTCCTTGGGCTCTGGTGGGTGTGCACTTGCTTGCTTGTCATAGAAGGCAGCTCTGGGCTCCCGATATAGGAAGATGCGCCGTGTGTCCTCCCCCATTGTCCCCCATCCGCCCCTACCCGTCCCTCAGAAGCTGGAGTCCTGTTCTGTTACAAATGAGTATAGCTCAGAGCAGGGCTGGTTCGCCCTTCCTGGTGGTGCTGGCTTTTTTGGGGACTCCTCCCCAACAGTTCTCTTCTGTCAGCTCAGGGGTATTTGTCTGTCTTTCTGTCCATAGGGAACCGGCAGTGTTTGTTTCTGTTCTGTCTGAAGAGGGTTTCTGGTGACTTGGAAACCTCAGACAGGCCTTAAAATTGCCTTATCCTGGAATGCAGCTTGGCCTAATTAGGGAAACCTGTGCTGCCATGCCTGCTCAGATCGGGCTGGTTTCAGGCCCTAGGGACCCGGGATTAATTGAAACGAGGCGGAACAGATGGATGGAGTCTATCAGCAGTGCTCCACGGCAGCCTCTTCACACTAAAGCACTTCATTACCCACTGATTGTACCAGGACTCCTGCTCCAGTCAGCAGGGGCTCTGTTAGGACTGGAGGCCCCTGTGCAGATGGAATTACAAGCTCCTTGTCCCCTGGGCCATGCTTTGAGCAGGTGTCATGGATAAATCACCATTTTATGTTTCTTCACTGCAGTTAAATTAGAAAATTGTGGTCCTGGCTTTAACAGTCCCCAAAAGCTCTCTGTGGCTCACAATGTTGGGGTCAAATCCCTGTTGCCCTCTCAGGGGTGGCAATGTGGGAGGCATGCTGGCCTGGGCTGAAGGGGCAGGCTGGAAATGTCGATAGTGAAGGTATGAAGCAGGTGTCAGCTGCACGAGATGTGCTGCTTTGGGCCACAGGGAGACTGTGGTGCTGGACAAGCTCGCTCAGCCCTGCCCCTCACTCTGGTTCCTCCCATGAAGTCTCTGAGCAGCACTACACAGCAGGTCCCCCAGACTGTGTGCTGGCGATTCTTGACCTGGACACCACATAGGAATGATGGAAGGAAAGAGGGACAGGGACCTCTCTAGGGCTGGGTATTTCTGGTAAGAATTGTGAAGTGATTGGTAAGGTTCAGGAGCCGTGTTTGAAGGGCATGTTTTTTGTTTTGGACAGCGTTGTTGCAGTGTGTTCTGGGAGCTATCTTGACCAAATCCAGGTGAGAGATTTTGAGATGTAGCATATGGAGGAATGTACATTGGTGGCATTAGTGTCAGGCCACCAGTCTGCAAATGACCCATGTTATACTCCTTCCAACTTCAGGGTCTCTGTGGCACTCTGTTCTGCCACACTAGACGGAGTTGGTACCCTGCAGTTCCTAGAGAAGTTTCCCGGTGGAATCCTGATGGCATTGTAGCCATCTGGCACCAGCGAGGCCTTTCCTGTGGGCTGTCACCACTGAAGCTTGGGAATTGGGGAGGAATCCTTGTTTTGCTTAGTTTACTCTTAAGATGATCACACTTGGGACTGTAGAGAGTACAGTGTGTTCAAGCCCGTATCATAGATTCACTTCGGAATGCATCGCTTACATTTATATTCAGTATTCTATGTATAGACGTTTTCATGGAAAATTATAAAGCACTCTGTGAACTATTCCTTTTTTATCTCTCCACTTTGAAATCGTTCGTTTTTTTGCCGACAGCTGCAAGCTGTGAATCTTAAGGAAGCAGTATGAGATTGTGCCAGGTTTGAAGACATAGGAGATAACTCTGCATCGAGATGCATTTGGTTCTCATCAGTATGGGAGAGAAAGACACCTACGTAAAAGAGGCTTTGTAAAGAAGCCTTAATGCAAATCTTTAGGAATATTTTCTGATTCAGTTTTCCCAACTGCCATTATTAGAGACTTTTGATGCCTGAGTGGGGAGCTGATTGACAAGTAAAATGTGGAAGTGCCATGGAAGTGGCAGATGAATAAATTTAGAGAGAGAGAGAGAGAAAAAAAAAAGTTGTATGCGATTGTGGGCACTGGTGTTTGGCTGACGTTTGGGATCTGAGAGGGCCCTGGCTGATGTTGCAGGGCTGTGTATGGAAGGGGATCTCCGTGGAAGAGAGGATTGTGCATCTTCTAATGTGCTGCTCAGTAACCTGGGGCTTGATCTGGAACAGCTAGATATTTCTCAGCCTGGTGCTTTATCTGACAGAAGCCCCCTGCCATCGGGAAGCCCTTGACAGCACTCCCTTTTGCTGGGCTGTCACTGTCTATTTGTCATTCTCAGCCCCAGCCAGCTCTATAGCGTGTGTCCTATGAGTATCTGAAGGGTGTGCGAGCAGCTCATACAAAGCCGAGGTCATTCATGTTCCTGCCTTTTAGTCTTGACTCTGATTGAGAGTCTGAGTAGGTCAATGTGAACATTCTTTGTGATTTTGCCTCTGTGGAAAGCTCCAGTTTTGCTGCATGGACCATCCTCATCTCCTTGGCAACCAAGAGCATCTCTTTCCTCCTCCTGCCTGTTCAGGGTGTTTAGCTTTTTAGGATCTCCCTTCTTACAGAGAGTGGGTTCTAGAGCAATGTCCGAGGCTAAGGAGCTCTTATTTTTCCTTCTGGATAAATTGTCAACCTATAAGATTCAGTTTCAGAGTGCTAGAGAGATGGCTCAGCCATTAAGAGCACTGGCTGTCTTTCAGGGGATCCTAAGTCTTTGGTGAGCACCCCATAGGTTATTTACTGCCATCTCTAACTCCAGTTTCAGAGGTTAGGGTTAGGGTTTGATGCCCCCTTTTAACCTCCACAGGTCCCAAGTGTTTCTGTGCTGCACATGTATATGCAGGCAAAACACCTAAACACGTTAAAAAATAAGTTTTACTCAGCTGCTAGTGGTTGTGGGCTGTTCTTTCTATTTTTCATGAAATCGTTGTCCTTTGTTTGTTTGTTTGGTTGGTTGGTTGGTGCATTTTAAGGACAAAGTCTCACTATGCATATATAGTCTTGGTTGGCCTGGAGCTTGATATGTACACCAGGCTCGTTTCAAACTCACAGAGATCCACCTGCCTTAACCTCCGGAGTTCTGGGATTAAAGGCATGCACCACCAAGCTCCGGCTGAAATCATTGTTCTTGACCTAGCCATCCCACACACTAACCTCCTCCACACATGCATACAAACATAGTTTTATCCAATCCTTTGCCTCATTTTGTTTCTTGGAGACGACAGTCTTATTTATAGCCTAGGCTGGCCAGAAACTTACTTGTGAATTTCAAGCTGGCTTTAAGCTCAACTGATCCTCCTGCCTCAACCTCCCAAATGCTGGGGTTATAGATGTGTACCTCCCAAATGCTGGAGTTATAGATGTGTACCTCCAAATGCTGGGGTTATAGATGTGTACCTCCAAATGCTGACGTTATAGGTATGTACCTCCTAAATGCTGGGCTTATAGGTGTGTATCACCACACCTGGCTTGGTTTTTGCTTTTCTGAGCCATGGTTTTTGACTATATATTCCAGACAAGCCTTGAATCCGTGGTGATTGTTCTGTTTTCTGAGTTTTGGGGTTTCAGGCAAGTGCCATCAAACCTGGCGTGGTGCTGTCCTAATTCTTCCAATACCTTACATTTCTTCCACCTGACAGAAAATGATCCTTCTGTTCAAATGTATGGCTAACACTGATAGGCCTGCCTGGTTGTTTAAACTTCACGGTGAGCCTCCAGCTTTGCCTCTGCCAGTGTGTAGTTCTTCTAGGACTCCCCCCACACACTCCTCCCTTCAGTCTGCCCGTGTCCTGGCGGGTTCCTCCCCTAGAGCCTCTACCTGCATATGGTTCCAGCACCTGGGGTCGTCCTGTCCTAGCCACATTGGCTCTTCCTGACTGAGGCCTGTGGTGCCATGGTAGTCTGTCTGTTGGACATGCTTTTATTTCATCCTGTGACTGACGCTGTTTAGTAGTTGTTGTCTTCCTCATCTAGAGCTGGAACTCCAACCCAGGAGCTCACATGTTCCATACCTCAACGCACACGAATTCAGGAAGGGTGGATAATGGATATTTTCTTTTCTTTTTCATTGGGTCTGTCATGTATGCATAGCTCAAATGCCTGGAAATGAATGACTCTTGTGGTATGTTTTCTGCATGAGAAGCTGCACATTGAGGGTTAGATTACTTTAAAATGATAATAAGTCTTGTGGAATCTTTAGAAAATGCTGGGAAAACTTGGTGAAATCCTGATGGCTGTAATATAGAACACTCTGTGTTAGGGTCTTTCTTAAGGTTTTTTCCTATCTGTTAAACATGCATTGAATAGAATCCACTCATTTACTCCATTCATCCACTTCAGCTTTGCCCTTGACAGTGTGTAGTGTTCTTCGGGGACTCCCCAACCACAACCCCTGCCTTCAGTCTGCCGGCGTCCTGGAAGGTGCCTCTACCTGCCTCATCCCTGGTTTAGGACCCTTCCCTCTTCTGCAGGACCTGGGGTTCTCCTGTCCTAGCCAACTTATTTCTTTTTTCCAGACAGGGTTTCTCTGTGTAGCCCTGACTGTACTAGGACTTGCTCTGTAGAGCAGATAGCCTGGAACTCAGAGATCTGCCTGCCTCTGCCTCCCAAGTGCTGAGGTTAAAGGTGTACCCCATCACTGTCTGTCACCTCAGCTTGCTCTTTGGTTCAGTTCTTGGAACTGTATGTTTGAGGCAGGATCTCACTGTGTAACCTAGGGCGGCCTTGGATGAGTGGCAATTTTCCTGCCTCAGCCTTCTAAATCCTGGGATTGTAGACCTAAGACACCATACCTAGGATATTCTTAGCTCTTATGGAGACCGCTGTAAAGCACAGACTTTGAGGCTGGCCACTTTGTGCCTCCTGCCAGTCAAGGTCAAAATCCAGGGAGACCATGGTTCTGGCTTGTTTGAAATGCAGGACAGGTATTGCCCTGAGGCTCATCAAAGCTGGGTGACAGCCACTCCTTGACAGGGTTTTGGCTGCACCCCTTGGTCTTGAGCAATTGATGAGATCCTATATTTGGATTTGAAGCCCAGGTTAGGATGACAGAAAGAATACCTATTGCAATATTAAGTACTCTCCTGCCTGGCTCTCCCTGGGGTTCAGGCTGCCTCTGCAGGATGCAGACACACCCGCCCCTGACCCAGATTTGGGGGATTGTTTCAAGCAGCTAACTGCCAGTGGGTCATCCCAGGATTGGATTTAGTCTACTTTCATTTATGAAAAGGGAAATCTGGGGTTTCCACAGCCTCTTATTCAAGGCTGTGGCAGCTGATCCAAAGCACAATGCGGAGGGCACAGAATCTTACCTACCCCACTGTGGGGTGGGGTGCTTTCTGGAAGGACAGCTGGTTAAGGCTTTTCCCTCACCCTCACATCAGGGTGCAGCTGTGGCATTTTGGGGTGGTTGGGTCTGGGGGATTGTGGAGAGTTCAGCACTGGGCTGCACTCCAGCAGCAGTCAGCCCTGCTCTTCAAAGCCAGCCTGGGTGGGACCAGGTGTCCCAAGCAGACTGTGGCAGTCACTTCACAGTAGCTTTCTGTTCTGAGTGCCAAGCAGAGGGGCCTCTCGTCAGCACCCTACTCACGTCCCCACTAGGCTGAGGGTTTGGCCTGGAGGGAGGCTTTAACATCACAGGAGCCTCAACACAGTTGCTAGACTTTTGTTGGGGAAGGTCAAAGGTGCAAGGGAACTCATGGACCACCGGGTGCCTTGTCATCCGTTGTGGATATCTTGTAGCCATCCATGGCTGTCAGAGCTTTGAGATGTGGCTGGGATGCCTGGGAATATGAATTACTATTTTAGCTCACTTGAATTAAAACAAAACAAAACCCCAGGTATTCATTTAAGTGCATTTGGAACAAGTAGAGAATTGAAATCTACTTGTGCAGCTGTAAAATTCATGAAATCTATGTACAATTCAAGTTTTTCCAAAGTGCATACAAGTTGAGGAATGATCTAAGGGTAAAATATACTCTGGATTTCAAAGATCCCTTGAAAAAGAATGTAAAATGACTAATAATTTTTATCTTAGTATCTTAAACAATTACATTAAGATACACTGGCTTTAAAGTATTATGAAAATACTTCCACTTTTATTTACCTTTTTAAAGCATGCTTCTGGAAAAATTGGAATTACTATGTGTCTTAAGTTACTGGAAATGCTAATCTTTGAGCCTGCTCTTGAGGGAATGTGATGGATGGTCCTTTAGGGAAACTGGTCAGTGACCCGTAAGCATTGTTTTCATTGAATTAGGTTTTTGGAAACTCCTGGTGTTTTACGAGAAACATTTTTTTAAAACCTGTTTATAAATATTGTTTCTTTCTTATTGTTTTTTTTGTTTGTTTGTTTTGAGACGAGGTATTGCTATATAGCCCAGGTTGGTCTGAAACTCCCAGCTGACCTCCTGTCTCAGCCTTTTGAATGCTGAACTTTTGGCGTATACCACTGTGACATAAAACATTTTTTTTCTCCATTGCATAAATTACACCTTTCTTAAGGAAACTTAGGAAGTATGGTTAAATGAGGCTAAGCCTCCTGTTTTGAAAGACAGTTTTCCTAATGGTAATGATATTTTGCTTAGGGTTAGCATGGAAGTGGAGCTTCTTGAGACTTGACAGATTGCTTTGGAAACAGTGAAGAAAGCATTGTTTCCTATACTTATTTACACAAGGGTACTTGAGGTTTCGGAGATGTGGAGAAGGTGGCAGGAAAGCCACCAGGACTCAAAGGGGATGCAGGTGGTTATCAGGGATGGTCTTGTTTTTCCAGGGCAGCCTGATTCTGGGTCCCTAGGGAGGACACTGCTTAAAAGATAAGCTGTCCCAAGAACCCCTTTTCCAGATGTACTGGGAGAGGTTTGTGCACTGCCACCCAAGGCATATTTGGGGTGACCACTGTGGTTGGCAAGGTGGCATGTGATCCCAGGTACTAAATAGTTCTACTGTCGATTGTCTCGTTTTATGCTTCTGAGATGGTTTTGGGGTGATCAGCTGTGAGACTAGCTAGGTACTGAGCTTGTTTCTCGAATATCAGGGAAGCCTGCTGAACACAGCCACTGCATAGTCCCGTCCTGTCCCGTTCCCCCCCCTCACCCCCCAAGCAGAGAAATTTGATTCAGGCTGTATCTCAGGAGAAACCCTTTTTAAAGACTTCACTGCTGTGCCACCAGCTCATTTCTACCAGTCCTCCATAAAACTGGAATTTTCTGTGTGCATGTGTGTGTGTGTGCATATGTGTTCACCCATACACACTCATGAATCTACAGATGATGTTGGTTTTTGCTCTATCACTCTATTATTATTATTATTATTATTATTATTTTAAAGTCAGAGTCTCTCACTGAATCTGGGGCTCCCTGCTGGTCTGGCCAGTGATCTCTTGAAATCTATCTGCTATTCCCCCACTGCTGTGCCCCCTCCTCAGCATACATTGTGACAATATCCTCTCCACCTCTCTGCAATTTTTCACTTGAGTATTGGGGATTCAGCCTCAGGTCTGCACGCTCTCACAGCAGACACTTCACCCACTGAGACATCTCTCCAGCCCCAAATTGGGCTTTTCTTTTCAGGAGCCGTGAAAAGCAGTTGTAAACAAGGATGAAGACTGACCCTGTCCAATCCAGGGAACGACCAGGGCTGGGTGTGGGGGTGTTGCCATCGCTGACCAGAACACAACTCCCGAAAGACCCACAGATAAGAGGGCATGACCACTTTCTCTGACTGGGCTAAGCAACTAGCCTTTTCTTTTCCTAGGTTACTCCCTGTGAAAAAGTAAAATCTCCTCTTTTAGAACTTGCCCCAAAGCCTTATCCCATGCTCAGAATCTCAGTCCTCAGCTTGTAAAGTCTGTAGCATCTTCGTTGTCTATCCCCTGTCCTGTTTTAACTGCACCGGCTATAGGAACAAAAACAATTGAGTGTAGCTTTGAAAAAGAAGCTTAACCCTAGCGTGTCATGTATCATTCCCTGCAAGTTTCTGCATTTGCAGCCACCATTTTTGTTTGATGAGCAAGACAGAATGATTGCACTCTGCGCTGACTGTTCATCCTGTCGTTTAGGGCCTCATGGTTGCCGAGAGTGGCTGCACGCTTTCCTAGTGACTTGATGAGCTGTTATTTACCTAATGGCTCTTGTCTTCTGTTCTCTAACGGTGTCTTGCTCTCTTTGTCTCCATAGGAAGTTCTCCAGCAGCTGATCGTAATGAATTTGCCCAATGTTTTGATGATTGGCAAAGACCCACTGTCTGGTGAGTGCAAGCGCTCCACCCCCACCCCTGTAGTGTCTGGGCAATGCCATCAGTTTGGCCAGCTGTTAGCCACAGCTCTGACTGCCAGCTTGGAGGCAGCACAGTGAAATGTGTGATGCTTTTGGTGAGGCTTACTCTCCTGAGGCTACAGGGCCAAGCATGCATTTCTTCCTTTAGACAGTGAATCCCTCTCCATCCTCAGATGTGCATGGGGAGACAGACAGGGCCATTGGTTTGTTCCTTCTGAGAATGTGGGTCTGACTTTGGGAGTCTGAATTAAGACGGGCTCCACAGGCTCTACTCCTGAAACATGGCACCAGATCCCATTGTGATGGATGTGCCTGAGATTGGAAAGCGGGCACCCTTTTGGGAGCCAGTTTCTCTCCTCAGGGATCCTGTGATGTTTGTGTATGTTCCATGAGTGATTCCCTGCCCTGTGCCTCCCTCTCTGGAGTGAGAGCACCTGGTGGGCAGGGGTTCTAAGTTTCTTTGGTCTCAGTAAGTCTATAAGTGGCAAATCCTCCTGACATCTTCTAGGTGTCACATTCCTAAGTGCAGGTAATTTCCAGATGATATGGAATGATGATGGGTGACCTCCCGTACACATTGTCACACTGCGGCATGCACTCGGGTCAGAGTCTTGTGCTGGCTTCTCTGTGTTCATTGGTCATTTGGAACTCCAGAGTAGATGAGTTGTTAGGTCAAAGAAGGGAACCATTCCTACAGGATGGGCTGAGGCCAGGGTCCTGAGAGTTAGCAGTTTTACAGAAGGAGATTCACTCCAAGGGTTGCTCCTCGGCCTCCTTGGGTCTAGCTGCCCTTTCTCCTGACTGAGACAGTCTCTTAAGTTGCCATGAGACTGGAGGAAAAGTAAGCACAATGACCAGCCAAGGACATGACTTCTAAAATAGAACAGATTTTTTTGGTGGCATGATCTTGGGAGTGTCAGCAGAGACAACTTTGTACAGCTTAAGTAGGTAGAACACTCTTTCTGGGCTCCACTTTTTTTGGGGGGGAAGGGTTTACATCAAAAAAAGAGATATTCTTGGCACTGACCCATGAACATTTATCACCAGCATGATGTGGTGGCCCATCCATGCACACCAGGTTGCTTGGTGAGGACCCTCCCCATTCTGTTCCATTGCATTAGCAACAGGAACATTTGGTTTTCTAAACCTCAGCTCTGGATTCATCTTACATCCCTCCAAGAAGAGATGGAAAATGCCACCTGCAGTCCATCCAGTCACCCCTGAACCCCAGGGAAGGTTGAGTCCTTTGAGACTTGTGTGGTGATGCTGGGGAAGTGGGGTCATCTTGCTGAGAACTATGTTGCCTTCCAGGTTGATGAGGGGCTGGTGTTAGCCAGATATAGGGGTAGGTATACCTTGTAAGGTTGGCTGTGCCAGCAAGGGCTGCCTTTCTTTCTGCTTTGAGGGCAGTGAAACAGCTGGAGAACAGAATGCCTGCTCCTGTGCCAGCCTTTGAACACATTAGAAAGTGTGGAAATGACAGTGTTCCTCTGGGGTACGTCGATGTCATTCCCATTTATAGGTGAGGAATTTATTTATGCACACACCCTTTTCACTAGACTGATAAGCAGAACAGCTGGTTGGTGACGCAGGCTCTCTGGGGCCCGAGTTTCTGTCTGTTGCACACATTCCATCTTTGCCATTGCCAGCGTTCAACTTTTTTGGATCACATAGTTAGATCATGATGCTGAGAGAAATGTCAGTGGTGAATGGATCATCGTAATAAACACATTCTCCCTGCCCTGTCCAACCACCCTGTTACCTATGCCACTTCCTCATATTTCTACTGCTCCCAAATTTGAACGCCTTTCCTCAGGGTTCCTCACCCCTACCAGAGATAGATTGCCCATGTCGGGGAGCACAAGTTCCCATTCTTGTGTGGTGCCAAACTAGAATAACGACAAAAAAGTAGATTCTTTTTAAATCACATTATTTATGTATTTATTGGGGTGTGGTTGGTGGGGACAAGGCACATATGCCATGGCATGCATGTAGATATCAGAGGACATTTTGCAGAAGTTGATTCCCTCCTTCTACCGATTCCAGGGATCAACCTTGGGCCATCAGGCTTCGGGAGAAATGCCTTTTCCTGTTGAGCCATATTGCCAGCCCTTATTTAAAACCCAAACCCAGCTTTATTTGCAGACTGTTGAATCCTTCAGTTTTAAGTGTATAGTTTATATCAGTTGCTTTTTCCCACAAGTGTACAGAATTGTGTGATCCTCACCTCAGTCCATCAGGGATAACTGCTTTTCAGTGTTTGTCAGCAGTGAGGTGAGTGGTCCCAGGGCTCCACTGTGATAGAAAAATCAATGCTCACCCGTTCCAGAGGCTCTGGTTCCAGTTCTAAGGGGAGAGATGAGATGACACCCACACCTAAGATCAGCAGCCTAGGCAGAGCTGAATGGCATGCAGACGGGCCTCAGCAGGCTGCCTTTGAGGTCAGATGTGGCCTCCGCACCGTGCACACGGATCGGTAGGTTTGACAGGGCTCTTGAGGGCTTCTGTGAATCAGGGGGCAGGGCAGGAGTCATCTGCCAGCAAGAATATGCAAACACAAATCCCAGTTGTTATTTATGGGACTGTATTTTCAGTTTTAAATTTTAAAAATAGATGTGTGAAGCATTATGTGTGTTTTTTTTTTTTTAAACAAAGAACAGAATTAGGGTTTAAAAAGAATTGTGTGGCTGCCCTGTGGTAGAGAGAATTGCTTTTTTCAGTGACTCTGTCTCCCGCATCTAAGGAGAGGCACGCTTGAACCTTTTTTTGGCAGAGGCTCACACTGCACCGTTAATCATAGCATTCTGCTGGTCGAGGTTAGTTTTATGTTGTTGGCACATGTATCACAAGGTCTCTGGTCCCAAATAGTGTGGAATCCACTGTGACATGCCCTCCTGGTGCTACCGACAGCTCTTTTGCTTCTACACTCCTCTCTCAAGCATGTGTGGGGACAGCCCATGAAGCCCTGCTGCTTGAGCAAGGTCCTTTGGCTCTGTCCCTCAGTACCCCTGTCTTATTTACCCTGTCCTGTTCCCTTTCCCCCAGCTCCTTTGGGTAGACTGTCTTCTATGAGTACCTAGGTCAGGATCTGACATGAAATATGTGTTCAGCGAACAAAGCCACAGCCTATGTGCTGGAGGCCTGCCCCTGTCTCTCCATGTGCTGCTCCTTTAAGGCCAGCTTTCTACAGCTCTTTAACCACAGACTCGGATACATGAAAAGGTCATTTGGATGATGTTTAATCCCTGCTCTGTAACAGCTGTGTCTTCCATAGGCCAGAGATGGCCCACAGAGAGAGCCATACCCTCTTGCCAGCTGTATAGCCATCTAACCCATTTATTTGCTTTGGTGGTGAGAGCGCTCTGTAGAAGCCTTGTGAAAATTGAGGACCCGCATCAACTCTGACTGTAAAATGAGGTAGAGCAGTGTATACAACACTTGTGGTTTCTCAGCAGCTAGGCCTGTCTGTGTGCCACACAGAGAGAGAGATGAGATTTGTCTGACAAGAAGCCAGAGTGTTAGCAAATTAATTTCTGAGATGCAGCATAGAATGGTCTGGAAGAGAGCTCTGCTTTTTTCTTCCAAGGCTTGTATCCAAGCACAGTGGTGGTTAACATACTGATCACATCTGCATCAGCTAGAATAGAAGGGAAGGAGCCATAAAGGTGCAGAGGCCCTGTTCTGAGAGACAGCAGGGAGGTCTCCTAGGTGGCCATGTTTAAAACCATACATTTGGCAGATGGCTATGTTTGTGAGTATTTGGCCATAGGATCCAAGCAGGATTGACCACCATTTCTATGCTTCTTCTAAATGTCATTTCAGATTCCTGGGGAGTCTGTGGAGGGATTACAATCCCCTATGTGTACTCTGCAGGGACCTGTCTGCGAATGCAGCCAGAACTCTTAGGGCCGGCTGTCAGTGGTCCGTCCAGCCATTGGTCCCAAGTGTTCCTCAAATGACAGCTGAAGACAGGTCTCCAGCAGCAGGCAAAGCACTTGGAGGGTTCAGAACACTCTGTGCATATTCTTCTTCCTTGACTAAGAGTAAGACCCTGTGGCGTCTGCTGCTCTGGTTAAGGAAACCAGCCAGAGGCCTGGTTTCTGACCCTCCCAAGGAGACCGGATGGCATTGCGTGTGTTTTCATCCTGGCTGGGTGCCCCTTGCCTGGAGCCTTGCAGGAGCTCATCCCAAACCTGTCATTCAGCATTTGCTGCTCAGGTGCTGACTGTACTGGATCCAGAGCCATAGAAAAGCCCCAGTGTGTATTGAGCAGGGAGGTGATGGAGAATCCATAATGATGGGTATCCTGGCATTCCAACGTGCTTCTGTGTGCAGAGGGGATAATTAATCCTACCCAGGGAAGCCAGAAGGGCTTCCTGGGAAAGGTGGTGTTTGGACAGGGCTTTGATGAACTCGTAGTAGAGAAGGCAAGTTGTGCTTGCTTTCTGTCATGGAACTAATACTTGAGATGATCACTTTATACAGGGAACCGATCTAATTTGGATCGTTGCTTTGGAGCCTTGAATCATATGCTGAAGCAAAGCTGCCCACATTAGAGCAAGAAAGCAGAGGAAGAAATGAGCCCGGTCAAGGCATGCCTCAGTGGTCTAACCTTAGACCTCCCATTAGGTCTCATGTCTCAGCTCTTTGAGCTGTTCTACTCTGGGATCAATCCTTCACGCAGGCCTTTGAGGGGCATTTTTGATCTAGACATAGAGGTGAAGAGACGTGTCAGAGCTCAGGGTTGGAGGTGGGGGCAGCCCCACTGGGAGGAAGGCTCTGTGTTAGCCATGCCACCTTAACCTCTCAGGGGACAGCCCTGAAGTTCCTGGATCCCATGGAAACCTCCCCCACACAGCCCACACAGAGCAGCTTTGACAGCCAACTGGGGTACTGAGGCAGGTGTACTTGGCTTACTGACTGCTTCTTGCAGCCTCACCATTGGCTTTCTTACCTAGGCTGCTTTCCTTAGAACTGAAAGGATACCTTCCGGGCTGCTGGCCTGTCTGTAGTCCTACTGTGTGTGTGTTGGGGGGGGGGCTGCTGAGACAGTCTCATGTCTTTTCCCCGGCCTGCCCATGCTTTTAGTTCATTTTTCCAGGCCTTTGCTGCTGACCGTGTTTATTTATTACACTTACTTCATGTGTACGTGTGCCTTGTAAAGGTACAATGATGACTTTTAGGAGTTGATTCTCTCTTCCCATCGTGTGTGGATTCCAGGGGTCAAACTCAACTTGTTAGTCTTGATGACAGGCACCTTTACCCACGAAGCGTCTTGCCAATCATAGATTGCAAAAATCTTAAGTTCTTTGAATGAGGAGGGAGAAAATCTGAGTTAATGGTTAATCTTTGCTAACCTGATTAGATTAGGAACTGCCTAGTGTATTTGTGAGTGGGTTTCAGATATAGTAGGGGTGGCACCAAGTATGGTATGAGTCTGGGAATGAATAAAGTTTGCTTCCTGAGTGCAGATGCAGCATGAGGGGCATAAGACAGCTTTTAAAATTCCCCACTCTTACCTGAATTTTAGTCATTCTCGTATCTCCTGATTGGCTTTTGAGAGCAGTTCAGGATAGCATCCTGATGCCCTGAGAGTCTGTCAGCATGCTCCTGATTTCCCTGCTGCCTGCTAGTTTAGAATGTGTCTCTTTGCCAGGCTGCAGTACTGGTTTAGAAGCCCCTGCCGTGCCTCCTGGGAACAGACGGAGCTTGGTTCCCAGCACGCCGGGCCAGTGCAGTAGTCCAGGGCCAGCCCTCTAGCCAGCAGGGCCTGCTTGGAAACCAGGCTTTGTTTAGTAAACTTCCTGGAGTGGTGGAGCCCAGGAAGAGCCTCAGCCTCCACTGCCATGGCTTCTAGAAGTTCTGTTCTCTGTGGCTGCAGCCGAGCGAGTCGGAAGAAGAGACTGAAGGAGGAGATGTTGTTTGTCAAAGGTCTCTGTCTTTCCCCTGATGTCTGGGTCTGGAGTTCTCAATCTGGTGCTGGGAGGTCCCTTGACTCTCATTTTCTCTCTTGTTCTTGACTTGGTGAATTTTCTGTCAATTTCTGCAGCCCTGGGCTGGTAGAAATAGGCTGTGGGCTCCCATGTTATAAACTGTTCTATACAACCTGGAAACAGCCATCTTGTGTCCTGTGTGGTTTTACCAGGATGTTCAGAGGCTTGGGACAGATTTGATATGGAAGACAGAGAGACACTGTAATGGGAGGGGGCAGCTGGTCAGGTGCATTCAGGGTACCCCTGCACCATTCCACTCTGATGTCTAGCTCTGTGCCTACCGGTGTATATACTTGATAATGTTTGATAAGTGACTAAATAAACAAATAGGGGATTGCATGGTTACTTCAGTGCCTGGTGAGTGTCATATGTGATCACATTCTGTGGGTAAGAAAGCTAACAAAACTCCATCCCCACTGCAGAATGTGATCCTGCTTCCTACTCCTAAGGTGTAGGAAGGTTGGATGATGAAGGCTGCCCCATGTTCCCACATATGAGCAGTGCTGTGCTGATTCTCTGGGAGTGCCATGGAAGGTCATTCTGACTATCTAAATAATATAAATAATATTAAGTCACATGTTAGGCAGAACCTCCCGGGAAGGTCCCAGAGCTGGCCTCTTGGGTGAGCCCCTGGATGTACATGGGAACCATTGATATCATATTCAAAGTGCTGTTTTCACAGATGGGATAGCCCTGTAATCATGCTTATGGGACAGTCAGCTTTTAAACTGGAAACCAGCAAAAGCAGAGTTAGTGGTCCACCCTATCACATAAATTCAGAGAACAGAGCATAGCATTACTAAGAAAGACATCTGTCTGTGGAAACCATAACTGTTATCTTAGCTGATCTCCTATAACAGTTAACGTCAGGCAGTCAGCAAACATGGGGGAACACTTGCATGGTGAGTACTGAGGTGCTCGGGAAGAGGTGGGTGGAGGGAGTGGCAGGCTCGGGGCAGCCTGAGGCTCCACTGTTTTTTGTTTGTTTGTTTGTTTGTAAGATGGGGGAGATGATGCTGTCCTTTCCATGCTGTTTGGGGCTTAACACAAATGGTAACCATAGCACATGGTACTGAAGTCAGTGATTGTGGCTGTTGCGTATCTGCAGATACAGGCCAGTACTCTTGGGTATAAGGCCTGCCCCCCCCCCAACCCTGGCTAATTTGCAGGTCCTCAGCCTGCTGAGTTAGCAAGATGGGGCTGAGTTACCCTGCTGTTCTTTGACCCTGTCTCTAGATCCCCAGTCCTTCCTCAAGGCTGCTGCTTTCTCCCTCACCCTTACACTGTGAGGGGGCAGATGCTTCCCTCTTGCCCTGGGAGACAGGTGCGGTGTGCATCTTTCAGGTTTGTAAGCCTGTTGACCAGTTGTCTGCTGCTTTCCACCCTGACTGGGAAGAACTGGGTGACTGTCAGGCTGAAAGCAAACTAGTGGGGTTTCCTTAGACCCCACCCCTGACTAGACTCTCTAGGGTTCCCTGCACAAAACACAAGATAACATGGGTGTCTGTGGGGTTTTTTTCTTTCTTTTTTTCCTTCCCACTTCCTGGGGTTGCTTGTAAATCGTCTGGCCTAGAAAATGACATTGTTTCACCCCCAGCACTGTTTCCCTGGAAACCAGCTCCAGTAAGCTTAACCACGAAACATTCAAAATTTGAGAAACATGTTTTCTTACCTCTGGACCTTTGCATATGCTGTTTTCTGTGCCTAGAAGCCTTGCCAGACATTGCATACAAGAAGTTCTTTTTCTAGGTCTCGTGTGTGTGGTGTGTGTGTGTGTGGTGTTTTGCCTGTATGTATGCCTGTACATGAGAAGAGTGAGTCTGATAGAAAAGCAGCCAGTCTTAACCACTGAGCCATCTCTCTAGTCCGTTAGGTCTTTGAAACTGCTGGCATGCTTATCTGTATCCTCGACATTTGCATTCAGTGGACTTGCTGGCCATTATACTTTCAGCACAGGAGGTGCTGGACAGGGAGGAGGTGCTGGACAGGGAGGAGGTGCTGGACAGGGAGGAGGTGCTGGGGTGCTGACTAAGTTACCCAGCCTGCTTGCCTGGCAGGACTCAGGAGAGTCCTTTGCTATGTGTTGAAACTAGTCCAGCATGTAGCCTAGGAGACTGTGAGAATAGCCGCTTTTCTTTACTAGTGGAATCTTGAAAGAAGTAGGCATCTACTTTCCACAAGCAGTGGGGAGGAGTGGACTCAGGCATTTCTTCCGGCTTCTCTTTAGGAAGGAATCTGCCAGATGAAAGCACGTGGGCTGTGAGCTTTGAACGCAGTGGGCCAAGGGTGTGGCTCAGGGGGTTAGGACCCTGCTTATCTCCTGTGGGGGTTTATTCCCATTGTTTTTCTGTTTTTTAATCTTTGTTCCCTGCTACAAGAAAAAAAAATCCTCATTTTTCAAAACAGTGACCTACAGAGAGAACATTTAGTCTTTTTGTCATTTTAAACTTTTATTATGTATACAGTATACAGAAGAGGGCACCAGATGTCATTATAGATGGTTGTGAGCCACCACGTGGTTACTGGGAATTGAACTCAGGACCTCCTGAAGAGCAGTCAATGCTTTTAACCTCTGAGCCATCTCCAGCCTGTCACTTTAAATTTTATATTACATTTTTATTTATCTGTCCGTGTGTACATTCGTGTGAGTGTGGAAGCCTGAGGATAACTTGCAGGAGCCAGTTCTTTCCTTCAGACTGTGGGTCCCAGGGCCTGAACTTGGGCCATCCGGCTTGGTGGCAGAGCCTTTACTTGCCTGTGTTGTCTTATTTTGCAGCAGGTCTTACTGTGTATCCCAGGCTGGCCTTGAACTCATGATGCTCCTTGCTCCACTCTCTCCACTACCATCCTAGGTGTGTGCCATCATGCCTACCTCTTTCTTTAGTTTTTCCCTAATTCTGATGACTTCTTGAGTGGCTCGGGTAGGTGGCACATGGGTGGTGGCAGGGTGCCGAGGGAGCACCACACTTGCCTTTTGCTGACTTAATTGGGTTTGTTACTTTTCTTACTGATAAGAAGGGAATGTGGTAATGTGTGAATTAGAGCCTTTGACAACCAGAAGAACATAGTATATGGATCCACATCACCAGACCTCATCTTCTGTCACTGAGAACAAGAAGATGGCCTCAGGCCCCACCCAAGACTAGGAGGTGCTTTGGGTGTGGAGGAGTGAACTCCCAGCCAGCTGTGCCTGTGCCACAGAGTCTTGGAATTAGCAGACTCTCACAGCTTACTGCCTAGACTTCCTGGTTTATATCCAGTTTCTAGGTTTGGTTTGGGTTTTTCATTTATGCGGTGTATCAGTTACGTTTCTTTTTGTTATAAAATTCCTGGCAGAGTAACTTAAGGGAAGATACATTTATGGCTCATGAACTAAGGATCTATCATGGTGGAACAAGATTCGGAGTTCAAAGATGGTGGCATTCATGTAGGGCATTTCATAATACCTCATATTCTGCTTCTGCCAGGACAGGATGGGGATGTTGCTACTTATCAAGACCCCAACCCATGGAATGGTGCCAGCCCTGTAAATGTTGGTTGTCCCTCCTCTGTGTTGGCCTCTCTGGAATTGCCCTCAAAGACACATGTAGAGGTGTCCTAGATGCTTCCAAATCCAGTCAAGGTGACAGTGATGTTTAGCATCACAAGTGTCTCTAGTTGATACTTGAGTCCATTTTGGCACAGTGTGATAGGAAGTCAGAAGTCTTGTGTAAATGATGCTATGTTTTTGGCATACACCATTCCCTGTTGTATGACAGGATGTGACTGGGGGGGGGACGACAGTGTTTTGTTTTGTTTTTAACAGACCTGAATGGAAACCCTATTCAGGACCCAGGCCAGCTGCCTCCATCTCATAGAAGTATTGGGTATTGGTTAGGTTAGGGTTAAGTGACTGAAACAGGCAATCAGGCTCAAGCATACAACTCTGAATGAAGTAGTTTGGAGTCCAGGGGTTGGAAAGCAGAAACCGTTACATGATTCACAGGACAAAATGGAAAAGTCTGTCTGCAGGACTGTTTGACCACATGACCTGTGTAAAGTGTTTGTCCCTTAAGAAAGTAAGTAAGGCTGCTGCTCATCTAGAGCTAGCCACTGAGAGGCCCTTCACGATGTCTTATATTAAAATACTGGTGACTTGACCCTCAGAAGGCTGTTGTTTGAGCCTTTGTGCAAAGTGATGTGGTAACCATCAAAAAGTACTGTGTATCCAGTGTAGGTGCATGATTGTAATGCCACAACTTGGTGAAGTATGCTGAAGAAGGCTTGTACACAGCAAGCCTTTGTCCCCAAAACCAGAAGATGGCATACTGTGGTTTATGTTCGAACACTCCAGTCTGACACTGAACTTCACAAACAAAAGGGGAAGGGATGTGAGGTGCATACGCGTTAGCAGCATGAAGCTGAGTACAGTGAGTTTGCTGCTGTTCTGCGCTCTGTTTGAGTTCTCACATAAGCATAACAACAGGCAAAGCTGTATACAAATGTCTCCTATTAGACTTTGATTATAGTACATGCTGAAAACTTTTACTGATGGGAAGGTCTGTTAATTATAGAGAGAGACTTGTGAGCTATGTGAATGGTAAAGATCTCAAATGGTTCTGCACAGAATTCTCATGTTGTAAATAAATAAATAAATAAATGAGGCTGGAGAGATGGCTCAGCAGTTGGGATCGCTGGCCGCTCTTCCAGAGAACCTGGGTTCAACTCCCAGCACCCACATGGCAGCTCACAACTGTGTGTAACCCCAATTCCAAGGGATCTGATGCCAATGCACATAAAATGAAGTTAAATAAATTTTTTAAAAAATGAATGAATGAATGAACAAACTCCTGTGTAGTGTGCATATGTATGTAAGTGACTACTGGGATTTTATTGTATTATTTTTGTCTTTATCTGATTTTTTTTTTCTCCTTAAAGCAAAACACACATCTCCTAGGACTTTCTTAAACAATTGAATTTAATTAACTCTGTTGCTGTTTTGACACAGGGAAGAGCATGGAGGAGATTAAGAAGGTGCTGCTGCTGGTGCTAGGCTGTGCTGTTCAGGTAGGGCTGTTCATCATTACAGGGGTTTCTAGGAGACAGTGTGGTAACTGTTTGTAGTGCCAAGCACCTTGAGGTGGAGACCCCTCAGGCCAGCATAACATACAGTGTGCTCCCCACAGCTTGTAGGGCCAGATCTCAGGCGCCCAATCTTGTATGTCTATTGTACTGAGCTAATGTCACGCTTTAGTCTTTGCAATTGCACTGGTGCTTTCCATCTGCACTGTGCAAGGTCAAGGAACTGTGACAGAGCCCAGGAAATTGGACATAGTGACGCACATCTGAGATCTTAGCAGTTGGGAGCTGAGGCAGGAGCATTGTAAATCTGAGAGTAACGTAGATCACAGAGAATAACCTAGACCTTGTCTCGAAAAATGAAGGACTGGTGCCCAGTTTAGTAACAGCACTGGGCTAATATGTGTAAAACCCTGGGTTCTGTCCCTGGTGCCACCAAGCAGACACAGTTGCCCTCTAGCCCTTTGCCCTGAGTTGGGTGTGCTCCCTTGACTTGTGAAGAGCTTGTGTGAAGCAAGCATTTCTGTGTTCCACCTAACTTTCCACCCGAGAGGGATCAAAGCCGAGCCTCTGAAGCCAGGCTCCTGAGGCACCCTGAGGAGTTTTGTTCTGTCTTGATCTGAGAGAGAGGTACAAGGACCCCAGGCCATTGTGGGTATGGTTATTACCTTCGTTTTCTGTGCCTGGCAAATGCTTCCATTAACTTGTGTAACCCTTCACAGTGTGAGAGAAAAGAGGAGTTCATTGAGAGAATCAAACAGCTGGACATCGAGACCCAGGCTGGCATCGTGGCTCATATCCAGGAGGTAGGCATAGGGGTGTGGATGCTGGGGTTATGGCAAGAGGCAGCATCTCCATAGTGGAAAAGTTTGAGGACAACATCACAGTGAATGGTTCTGCTAATTTTAGATTTCATAGCACCACAGATGCATTGATTCTGTTTGGAAAGGTAGCCACCAGCGAGCTAAAATAAAATAGAGGTTTAAAAAAAAATTAACACTTCAATCAAGTCATCTGCCTGTGTCTTCTTGCCTTATATGGACTCAGACTATTTTTAAGAGCTGTCAAATGGTTTAGGCTCAGACTTTGATTTATAGGCCCTGAAAATGTATTCTGGCAAATGTCATCCCACTCTGAACAGTTGATCTTTATAGTCTCTGCTGCTGTCAGTGATACATAAGGAAACAAGCTGCTGCCACCAAGTGAGATGTCAAAACAGCAACTCATAAGAGCACTGCCTCTACACAGTCCCCACCAGAGGGAGGGACAAGCCAGCCCTCCCTGTCCCTCTTCTAAGCTTGACTGAGATGGTGGCTTCCTTGTGGGTCAGATGTCTGTCTGAGATGAACATTTGTCCTGGTGCTAGGTGCCTTGTTAGTACTTAGTACTCGTTCCCATTAGACAAAGCAGATATAGGCAGGAATGGAGCATGTAAGAGCCACTGTGTAATTAGAAAAGGCACCAAACAGCCAGCTTTCCCGCTAGGTGCTGATGACAAGGCTGTGGCTGGGATACACGGCTCCCACAGTGACTGGGGCACTGCGGGATCCAGAGTTCCAAGTCAGGATTTGAAGTAGGAGATAGATGCTCCTCCTTGCAGTAGGAGGAGGGTCTGCAAAACTGAAAATCATATTTAATAAAGGAGCACAATAATGGTTGAAAATATTTGCGTTTAAGAAGTAGTCTGTCTTTTAATATTTTGTAGATGTTGTGTTTTGCAAATATGTGTGTCTAGGGGCTTAGGTCATTGAGATTTGTCCGTTCTTTCCACGCTTCCTGCTCAGACAGCATATTTAAAAAGAAAAAAGTATATCCAGCCAAAGAGGCCTGTGTAAATTTGGTGGCTGGCATAGGAATTCATTGTGTACCTTTTAAAAGTCCCACATGCCCAGGATCCTCTATGGAGCCTCTTGTTACAATAAAGGGCAGAAGAATTAGAAGCTGTAATTAGAAGCTGAGCAGTTGACCATGAGCTTGGAAACCCTGAAGCCATTCAAAGTGTCCTTGAGGCTCCCCAACCCTAGTGCAGATCAGGCTGGGGACTTGGCCTTTGGATCTTGGCTTCAGGGTACACGGGATACAGTTTCTCCCAGCTGGGGCATCTGAGTGCTCCTGCAGTGGACACCACTCTTCCCCTGATGTTGCTGTCCCATTGAGACCTGTGTGTTATCTTTCTTCCAAGGATGAGAGGATGGGATGGCAGATCCTCAGCTCAGGAGAGTGGCCTGTGGGAATGAGACTCAGGCCTTAAAATCCCACTAGACCATAAATAACTCCCCTGAAGAAACCAAGATTGCTATGTATGCACTATTCTGAACTAAAGGGTTTAACATTTTTTTTTTTAAAAAAAACTTTATTTATTTATCTTGGTGTTTGTCTGGAACTGGAACTACAGACAGTTGTTAGCTGCCATGTGGGTGCTGGGAATCGAACCAGGGTCTCTGGAAGAGCAGACGGTGCTCTTAACCGCTGAGCCGTCTCTCCAGCCCCGGGTTTAACATTTTTGTTCTATTTACATTAGATTTTATTTTAAGAAATAAAGTTAGACCTGTTCCTCATCCTTGAACTGAAAGGCTCACCTTCTCTATGTTATGAGTTAATGCAGTTTATAATATCTCAGAGAATGTGAGTGTCTTGTCATCCTAGGAAAAGAGAAGCAGCTTATATGCCTGGATTCTAAACTGATGTAGGGAACCCCTCAGCTAGGCATGGGAAATTTAACCAGCGAAGGCTTAATAACGCCTGCGGAGTAAGTTGCTGTTGCTGGTATGCAAATGAAATGTAGAGTTGGCTCTGGGCTCTGCCCGGGTCACATACCACATGGCCCTGGGCATTCAGGAATACCAGGGCCAAACACAGCAGCCTCTACAATCCTGGGCCATGTTCCCACAGGTGACCCACAACCAGGAGAATGTGTTTGATCTGCAGTGGCTGGAGTTGCCAGATGTGGCCCCAGAGGAGCTGGAGACCCTCTCCAGAAACATGGTGTTCCACCTCCGCAGACTCATCGATGAACGGGACGAGTGTACTGAGGTGCCCGTGGGGCAGCTGCGGCTGCCAGTATGGGTCCCCGGGTGGCCTTTCTCCTTCAGCTTCTTCCTCAACCTTCTCTTCTCTGTTCTGAATGCCTCCCGGCCTACTGGTCAAGATACACTGATGTAGTCCCCTGAGTCTAGCCCCGTGGTGAATGGTCTTAGCAGAGATGCTCACAGGAAGACAGAGGCTAACCAGGGTGCCTAGAATGGGTGGGATCCTTCTCCACTCCTCTTTTTGTCCCACTAAATAGTACCTCTCTCTAAAAACGTGTAGATACTCTGCTTTCCCTCCTGGTTCTCAGTCTCTTGTCTCAGTGTCTTCACTTAGTCTGGGCCCAGACACTGGGCCAGTCCAGGGAGGATCGGTGAACCTGAGTGTTTCTTCGTCTTCCTTTCTTGTGCAGCTGATTGTGGACCTGACACAGGAGAGGGACTACCTCCAGGCGCAGCATCCTCCCAGCCCCGGCAAGTTCTCCAGTCCAGACTCCACACCAAGCCCCACCAGCAGCCTGTCTAGTGAGGAGAAGCAGCATCTGGCTGTGGAACTGGCCGACACGAAGGCCAGGCTGCGGCGTGTCAGGCAGGAACTGTGAGTCCTGACACTTTCGCCTCTTCTTTTGCTGTGAACCGAACATGCATGTCCACATGAACTTTGCTTGCACGTGTGGTGTTGTGGGCTAGTCAGCTGGCAGGGCTGCTCTGAGCTCCATGTGGCTGAAGGCTCCTCATCAGCCCTCTGCAGGCCCGCACTTGTAGGGAAGGCTTTCTGATGCTAACACCCCAGCCAGACTCTGTGAAGCAGTAGGCTGCTATCCACGCAGGCTCAGTTTAGGGCTGGGGTGAACAGCATGTTTCCTTGGCTCTCATGCTTCTTTCCTGTTTTCTTGAAGTTGTCGATGTCTCTTGCCCATCTGGGGATTTGCTCAACCTTACCTCTCCATGTCTGGTGTCACAGAGCCAGAGCGTGGCTAGGTTGTCTGGGTTGTACACTTAGGGACACTGTGTAATGATTGGGTCCAGTTTAAGGGTGCATGTTAGAAAGCTAAGAATTTTGAGCTGTGGAGAAGGCTTAGTGGGTACAGGACTTGCAGAGTTTAGAGCCCATCACCCACATGATGGCACATGTATAACTCTGCACTGGGAGTGGAGACAGAAGGATCCCCAGGGCTTGCTGGCTAGCCAGTCTAGCTGAAACAAATTCCTGCTTCAATAAGAGCTTCGGTCTTCAGGAAAATAATGTGGAGGGCATAGAGAAAGACATGGACTGCCAAATCTATGGTTACTATATGCACTTTCACAAGTGAGCACACACAGACAGACAGACACACCAGCACATGTGTGCACAAACACAGAATAAATGTCAAGAACATTTTCACATGCTCCCAGAAGCCTGTGTACCCTCTTTTCTCCTCTGTGGTCCTAGAAGTAGCAGCCTGTTCCCAGAGCCTGCCAAGAAACATCCCTCCCTTCACACTATCTCCTAATTATCCATGCAGGGAGGAGAAGACGGAGCAGCTTTCGGATACCAGACATGAGGTGGATCAGCTGGTCCTGGAGCTACAGAAGGCCAAGCAAGATGTGAGCATAGGCCTAGGCCCGCATGTACAGGAGCTGAGGCTGAGTTCCTCAGTAACTGGTTCCAGGGGATCAAGAATGTAGCATGGGACTTGTTCAGCAAATCTGTCCATAGTTGTTGTCCTGAGAACTTCCTTGGGGTGCCAGCCATGTTTCTTAGTGAGAGTGTGGGAGACTCCCCAGGGTGGCATGGACACCGAGCTCCTCGGCCATCAGGACATCCTGTGCTGTAGGGATTTGACTTTCTTCCTTCTCAGATGAGGGCTTTATGCTGGGTTCTACCTCCTCCCCCTTCCAGAATATTCAGCTCGCGGCTGATGCCCGGTCAGCCCGTGCCTATCGGGATGAGCTGGACTCTCTGAGGGAAAAGGCGAACCGTGTGGAGAGACTGGAGATGGAATTGATACGCTGCAAGGAGAAGCTTCATGATGTGGACTTTTACAAGGCTCGCATGGAGGTAAGCAGCCACCCTGGAGATAGTGTGAGGTGGCCAGACAAGCCTCCATCACACTGTTGGACACAGCCCCAGAAGCATGAGTCCTTGGAGGCTCTGAGCGGGAGCCACAGTACTGCTTCCTCCACAGCCTACCTACCAAGGTCCTTCCTGGTCTCCCTCCAGCCTTAGGTGTGTCGGGGGAACAGAATTGATTGATAGAGGACAGCCATGCTTATTAGGGTTTTTCTTTCTCCCACTTCATGCCTGTCTTGGGGGTTGCTATTACTGTGGTAGACACCATGACCAAAAGAAGCTTTGGGAGGAAAGGGTTTATTTTATATTGCATATTATATTGTTGATGGAGGTCAAGGCAGGAACCTTGAAGCAGGAGTCGATGGAGAAATCATGTAAAAATACTGTTTACTGGCTTGCTGAGCTTGGGCACAGTACTGCCCACAACAACCCCCCATATCAGTCTCTAGTTGAGAAAATGCACCCTAGACTCACCTTCAGGCATTTTCTCAGGTGAGAATCCCCTTTCTCAAATGACTCCTGATTGTGTCAAGTGGAGATAAAAGTAATCATCACAATAACATAATGATGACTTTTATTTGTGTGGCTTTTTGTTTGTCTGTTTCTTAAGGTTTGCAGCTTACGGGCTATTTGCTAGGTCTCAGACTCCATATCTATAAAAATAGTGCTGTTAATGAAGTTTTAAAGATGAGCCATGTGGGATGCAGGTCCCCTAGTCTACTCCTAGGCAATGGAAGCTGTGCCAACACATTGTCAATACTTTACTCATTGTGTGTGAGTGTGTGTGTGTGTGTGTGTGTGTGTGTGTGTGTGTGTGTGTGTGTAGGTCAGGATGACTTCCAGCGTTGCTTCTCTCCTACCTTGTTGATTCACAAAGAGCCTTTCTGCTTCTGTGGCTACGCTGCTGCATTCCCCAGGCTGGCTGGCGTTCAAGCTTCCAGCCTATTCCCTTGTTTCTGCTTCTCACATCACTGTAGGAAGCTGTGACAACTGCCACCATGTGTGGCTTTTTAAATTTAAAAAAAGATTAACTTTATCTTTAATGGTGCATCTGTGTGTGTGGGAACCTGTGTGCATGTATGTGCAAGTGCCTACAGAGGCCAGATGTTAGCGGTGGTTGTGAGCTGCTCTATAGAGATAGCAAGCCGCTCCACTCCCAGTTTTGATGTGGGTCCCAGGCATTGAACTTGAGTTGTCTATTTTAAACAGCCAATGCTTTTACCCACTGAGCTCTCTCCGTCCCCCTTTTTTTCCTGTTGAGGTTGGCAGGTTGGCGTTTGCTACCTTCCCCACAATGGCCTTGAATTCCTGGGCTCCAACTGTCCTGTAAAAGTCTTCATAATGTTTCTTCTTGGTGGCCTGGTAGCTTCTGGGGTCACTGAGCACAGGTCTGGCAGCCTCTGTCATCCCTGCTGTGGGACTTCCCTTTCCTGTCAGCACACGTGATCCCAGGGTTGCTGAGGTGAGGATTTGGCGGACCTCAGGACCTGCTTCTCTGACCACCCAGGGAGTTTCCCTGATGAGTGGGAGGGAATGGGAGGACTTGTGGAGTCCTAAGGTGAGAGAAGGTCCAAGTATAAAATGTGAGCATCCAGAGGAAAGAATGAGGTAGTAGAGTCATGGGCAGATGTTTGGACACGTGATGAAGCAAATACAGCAAAATGTTAAGAGTCTGGGTGCTGTGTGTGGAGGCGTAGACAATGTTAATTTTGACTTTTCATCAGTGAGAGAAGGGACACTGTAAGCTAGGCATGACAACACGCACCTGTAATCTCATCCCTTGGGAAGTGAACTCAGGAGGATCAGGAGTTCAAAGGCAGTCCTGGCTGCATAGTAAGTCTGAGGCCAGCTTGAGTTATATAAGACCTTGTCTCATCGACGGCTGAGTCTGAGATGGCTCGTTGATAACAACACTGGCTGCAGAGGCATGGAGACCTGAGTTCTGATCCCCAGCACCTGCATGGTGTGATCTCTGGCCTGAAGGCCCAGTGATGGGGGAGGGTTGTTTTTAAAAGAAATACTGAGCTTTAGGTTCAGTGAGAGACTGTCTCAAGTGAATAAGGTGGAGAGTGCACATGCCCTCGCAACACACACATACACACACACACACACAAGAAAGAGAGAGAATGAATGAATGAATGCTTGATTGAATGAATGAATGAGTCCCTAAGGAACAGGCCCCAGAAATCTGTATTTCTGTAGATGGTGCTTGGGCACCCTCCTGTAGGTGGACCTTTGCCAAGTTTTCAAACAGGGTCTCACAGTGTAGCCTAGGCTAGGCTAGATCCTTCTGCCTCAGCCTCCTGAAGTGTTACGATTACAGGAGTGTGCTACCACACATTCTTTCCTACAGAGGCTGTTGGCTGCAGGATGCTCACTTCCACAGATGTGAATTACAGAACTCAGTACCTGTCTGTGGTCAGCTCTGTGTGGGTTTCCACCCCTACATGGGGATTCTACCTCGCATAGCAAAAGGCACAAGATTCTTGGGAACCCGTGCCCCAAATGAAAGACCTCATTGCTGAGTAGAGTTTTGTGCTCTGGGAAGAAGGCAGGGGAGAAGCCTGAGGTTTGCTCACTGAGAATGGAAGGGTTGAGTTAGTTATGGGCAGGTGAGCTGACTCATCTAAACAAGAGTCTGGGTATAGCTTTTGTGTCAGCTGTCACATGTCATTTGTGGCATGTCTAGGCAACAGTGCTGGGAGTGGGGAGGCGTGACCCCCCCTCCTCTCTGAAGACACCAGTGCAGATCCCCAGAGGAAGAGCGTGTCAGTGTGGGGTGGGAGGAGGAGATAAAGGTAGCGCTCAGGTCCAAGGGCAAGTTGAATTTCGTTAGTAAAATGTAGACCACAATGCACAGTTTGTTTTTAAACTCCCAACAGCTTTTTCGTGGTTCCTAGACTAGTTCACAGAAGTGTTGAAACTGTGTGACAGGGAGACCAGTGTAACCACCCTGGAGACAAGAAAAAGTGTGGAGTGTGAGTATACAGCTACACTTTGAAAACAGTGGTCCTTGGGGCCACTGCCTAAGGCAAGAGAGTCGTAGTCAGAGTTATAGGGGGGTGACACAGCCTGGAAGGTTTTCTTTTTCAGTATTTTGTAACTGGCTTAAAATTTCTGCCTAAGGCATATGGCAGATGACCGGATGCTGTGTGCATCCTAGGCATAGTGACGGTGGTCTTCTCTGTGCTGTGTGCATGATGCTATGTGCATCTTGGGCATAGTGACAGTGGTCTTTTTCTCTGTGCTGTGTGGATCAACAGCTTTCTAGGAAGTGCTAGTTTGGAACTAATCAGAAGGCCAGAGACCCAGCAGAACACTATTCTTCCAAGTGCCGGGCAAGTCTTGTCCTGTTGTGCAAGAAGGAGTGTGTCCTGCCCTGGCCTCCCAGGCACAGAGGCATGCCTGCAGCCAGCTTATCCTAGCCAGCCCTTTTCTGTGCAGAACACGAGTGGAGATAAAAGCCCTGGAACAGGTCTTGCAGGGAGGAGGCAGCCAAAGAGATGGGTGGGTCTCTGGCAAGGCCCTGGCTCTTAGGAGCTGGGCTAATGACCAGTTCCAGAGTGTTGCATACCTAACAACCCCCATCCCAAAATCACACCCCTGAGATCACAGCAGTGGGAGCCAGCGTCAGGAAGGGACAGGGTTTGGTCAGTCCTGCCCTGACCCCAGGCTCACTTACTCCTCTGCACCCTGAGGTTCCTAGCTCTTCCTTCAGTGGGAGGTGCTCAGGACTCGGTGATTGTAAGTGCCCAGAGGGCTGCTTCCTTTCCTACTCTTAAGATCTGCATCCTGTAGGAGTCTCAGTGAATGTGTCCAGATTCACTGTCTGCTCTCCATACTGGCCTGTGTTGACTGTGAAGTCCAGTCGTTTTCCTTGTACTTGTGCAGGGGTTCACCTCCTCTTTTTTCTCCTTACTTCACCCATCCCACATGGATCAGGCCCAAGGGCCCACCATCCTTTAAACCCGGGCCCACCTCCCAGCATGTTGCTGTCCTTGGTAGGTATCTGAAGCCTGTGCACGCCCCTGGCTGCCTCTTGCTGGCTTGCTCTGATTACTGCAGTGCCTGTACGTAGAATCCCTGAATCTAAGCTGGCTATGCTCTTCAGTCCCCCGGCCTGTTGTTGGTTGCCTTCCCCAGTGGTCCACCAGATAGCTCTCCCTTTGTCCAGCACCCAGTGCTAGAGTCTTCCAGGACCCCTCTCCCCTAGGGCCTCTGCAGCAGACTGTCTGTCCAGGCTGTCTGCCCCTCCCTGTGCTCATTCATTCAGGAGCTGCCGGTCCATTTGGGGCCAGAGAGCAGTGCTGGGTCTGTGAACTCAGCAGGGCATGCCTCCAATCTCTTCTTCCACCTTTCTTTTATAAACAACCCCCTTCCTGGGCTGTGTATGAAATATAGTATTACTGTGATGTATGTTTCTGACCAGACTGTGCACCTGGGCAGATAAGTATGTGTCTCTCTGATAGTAAAGCATCTGTGCCAACAACATTCTCTGCTCTTGAGCTAGCCAACTAGAATTTGTAGATTGAACCCAGCCCACCATTGGCCTTTATTGGTACAGTTTTATTGGAACACAGTGCTTCATCCTCTAGCCCCAACAGAGAGTGTTGGTTTCTGGTCCTTTACAGAACAGGGGTATAGTGGGGCTTTTCAGTGAGCAGTAGTGACTATAGAACCCGAAATTGTCTAGCCCTCGGCCCACTATAGCATTTAAGGCCCACAGTGACCCTGTGAGGTGTAACAGCCTCCTTTCTCCAGACAAGAAAAGGCATCACAGTTGCTAAGCAAGTGGTCTGGGATCGGAATGTGGCTGGCAGTCTCCAGAGCCCTGAGTGGCTGCCAGAGAATGAGGGGGAGCCTTGGCCATTAAAGAGAAGAAAATGGGGTAGAGGGTTGGTACAGGAGACTTAGAGGTACTATGGAGAGACCTCAGCCTCCCACAGTCCATGCCCAACTAAGCAACATGTCTCAAATGAGGACTATTAAATTCCAGGAGCTTTCCAAGGGGACCTCAGATGCTGGGTAGTCTTCTTTGTGCTTTGGGGCTTCCTTTGTCCCTGTTGCTTCTGGGGACTGTGATGAGATCTGTCCAGTTGAACAGGGCAGAGGGGACCTTTGGTTTCTGGTCTGGTCTTTACATTCTTCAGGTCAGGCCTTCGGGGTTAGAGTAGAGAATACCCTGTCCTTGGCAGTGGGACTGAGGGGTGAGGAATAGACGGGGCAGGAAACCATGAGAGGTCTGTTGTGTGAGTCCAGGGGCCCAGCTCTTGCCTCTCTTAGCACCCCTGGGCTTCTGTTGCAGCGGATGCCAGGAGCCATTGTGTTTTGTGATCCCAGGTTCACTGGAAAGGAGTCTTTCTTTGACTCGACATCCCCTCCACTGTTTAGTGTTCGTGGGGGGTCAAGAGGCACTCCGGGAAACCAGTTATTTTTTTGTTGTCTGCTTTGGTTTTTTGTGCTAGGGACAGAGTCCAAGGCTTTGTGTATACTAGGCAAGCCCTCCACACTTCAGCGACACCCCTAAGCCCTTACAAAACAATTTTTTTGTCTGTTGACAAGGGAGCTAGCTGCTTCACGGGTGAGCGCTGGATTGAACTTTGTCCTTCCCAGGTGTGAAGTGTCTGTGAGTGGAAAGCTGGTGAGCTCAGGCATTGTGCACTGGGAATTGTACACACATCATTAACCCATGTTTTCGTTTAGGCAGAGTTATCTAGCCTGAGGGTTCTCACAGCTGGAGTTCATGACCAGAAATGGAGTCAGCTCACTAGCCCCACTCTTTCACGTCAAGACAGCAGATTAGGAGAAGACTCTCAAATCATTTGGGGCCAGGACCTCTAGTCTAACCTGTGGCTGTATAAACACCCCAGCTGTGGCCTGCAGGAGCTTGAGTGTGTATAGCATCCTTCCTGGCTTCTCATTGCCTTTGAGGTGGTGGATGTGCAAAGCAGGGTGGAATGTTGTTACCTAATATTGGGGGTGTTGAGACCACAGCAGAGGCAGAATGGAACGTGCTAAGAGATGATCCTATTGGGTGCTGTCCCTGCCTGTCAGAGTATCTGAGCCCTTCAATGGCCCCTTGCTACAAGACTCAGTGAACAGAAGTATAACAGTCTTGTCCCAAAGAAGTTCCCAGAGTCGGGGAAAGGGACGGGACAGCCACCATTACCTCAGAGCAGGAGCAGAGAAGGATGGAAACCCAGATACCTGACTTGACTGTGTGACTGCGGATAAACACACAGCATGTCCTGTGGTTGCTTACTGAGTAAGAGTGACGTGGCTGTGCTGGTGGGTAGACCTTAGATACAGGATGGACAGTGACCACAAAGAGAGTACTGGACCCTTTTGCCAATTTGAGACACTCATTGTTCTGTCATATGTTAGTGGTAGCAATCTGGGCTTCTTATTACCCAGAGGCCTTTGAGGGTGAGTCTTCTAGGAACAGGGGCCATGGAGAAAAGAGACTCTAAGCCTACAGCCTCAGTGGGAACTTTGACCTCAGCGCAGCAGGCCTGTGACTTTGGGCACCTTTCTTGTTCTCTGGAGTTGGTCCTTCATCTGTGGGAAGAGACTGACCCTGACCTGCCCTCTCAGGAGTATTGTGAGGAGCAGGTGAGGAGGACCAGCCATAGTGCATGGTCTTTGTCAGGTATGGAGTCTTTGGAGGCAAATGAGAGACTCTAGAATCAATGAGCTCCTTCCCTGGGGCTAGTTCTGACCAATATATATCTTATATCGTATATCATATTTGATGATATATTGTATATTTAGCAAAGTCTGTCTGAAAATCAGAGGACAGGGCCAAGCCACACAAGATCAGGGAGAGGTGACCCACACCTTTAACTCCAGCACTTTGGATGCAGAGATCTCTGTGGATTCAAGGCCAGGCAGAGGCAGGTGATGGTTGCGTGCACCTTTAATCCCAGCACTAGGAAAGCTGAGACAAGAAGTGATGAGGCAGGGAGAAGCAGCGTTCGACCCTTCCCAGAAGATTCTTCCTGAGGATCTGTGAGAAGAGGCTGTTCCTCCGTCTCTCTGATCTTTGGGATCAGCTTTCCCCCAATATCTGGTTTTTATTATAAGACTAAGTAGAATTCATACAATAAACCCGAGTCCAAGGGTGCTTCCCTCCACCAGGAAGCTTGAATTCAGGCCCGTGTGGAAGAGAGAGCACATGATGGGGGTGGGGTGTGTGTGTGTATATGTATATGTGTGTGTGTACCAAGCTTTGATCCTTATTTCAGTCTGCGAGTGAGACAAGTCTTGGGAATCTTTCCTACAAGGAAGGTGGCAGTACCTGGTATGTTCTGTTTATAAGCCATGCAGACATGGGCGAGACATGCAAGCGACCCCACCTCCCCACCCTGCTGGGAAGAGCTCATGAGAGGCTCAGAGGACAAGGTTTGACAGATATGGCACATAGACTGGCCTCTTCGTGTGTCACCAGCAGAGGCCAGCTTCTGCCTGTGTCTGTCTGGGATTTGTATTTTCTGCTTTGCTGTACAGCGACTTGACTATCCCCTTCTTGTCTGGCCTAATTACTGAATCTAGAGGATCCGACTTAGTCCTGGGCTCTGTCCCTTTGCAGTCTCTCAGCCACCCCCTTCACTTCCCTTTGTTAAAGGAAACTCAGGCTAGCGGTGACCCACATTGTAAGCAGAGTCTGCTTTTCAATGGGGTCCCAGTTTAAGATCATCTGGCTACAGAAGACCTTGGGGAAAAGTTGCCTTCCCAGAGTTCTTCGTTACCTGTTGTGCTGGGAATCAAACCCCAGACCCTTGTGCATGCTAGGTATTCTTTCTGCATTGATCTGCATCCCAGAACCATTAAATATTTTCTTGATTCTTGAATTTTTTTCTTTGAGCGTCTACTTGGCTGGCCTCAGATAAGGCTGACAGGGACTGAAGATAGAGCCTCATACCACATGTGTCCCTCGGCTGGGGCTCTGAAAACACTTTGGAAATCCTGTGGTCATGGCCCTGGCCTTTATCTGATGGCTCCCCTGTTGGTGTTTGCTCTTCAGGAACTGAGGGAAGACAACATCATCTTAATTGAGACCAAGGCCATGCTGGAGGAGCAACTGACTGCCGCCCGAGCTCGCAGTGATAAAGTCCACGAGCTGGAGAAGGAGAATTTGCAGCTAAAATCTAAACTCCACGACTTGGAACTGGTATGTGCAGAGGCAATGGCGGGGGGGGGGGGGGGGGGGGGGGGGGGGGGGGGGGGGGGGGGGGGGGGGGGGGGGGGGGGGGGGGGGAGTTCCCTCCAATGTCAGCTTCTGAGTTTGCTGTTTGCCAGGAGTTAACTTAGGAGCTTGCAAAGCGCAGTGGCTGGAGTGGGCACTTACTGTCCTCGAAGCAGCTAGGACCTGACTTGTGTTCTTCTTCTTCTGTAAAGGTGAACAGGAGTCTTTTTCAAGGGTCTTCAGTGGCTCTCGAGTGGGTTGGGCACTGGTTTGTCATTCTTGTAACAGTGGTTGAGGCTACAGAGACTTACTTTAGAGCCAACAAGCTGCCCATCACCTCAGTGTCAGGTTGCCAAGTACTGTTCCCTGTATTCCTACGTTCAGAGCGCTCACTGAGACCTTAGGACTTCTTACCTCCTTACTGCCAAGTCAAGGATTGCCCAGTAGTGGTCCCTGCTGCAGTGGGGGCCCGAGAGGGCTGTTTGTGTACAGCTCTCTGTCTGAAAGGAAGCATTCTGTCCTTCCTGATGGAGGCTGATACTTCATGTCTGAGGCCAACTATCCTTCTCACACTTTTCCTTTTTCTGCTCTAGGATCGGGACACAGATAAGAAACGAATTGAGGAGCTGCTAGAAGAAAACATGGTTCTGGAGATTGCACAGAAACAGAGTATGAATGAGTCGGCCCACCTGGGCTGGGAGCTGGAACAGCTGTCCAAGAATGCAGACTTGTCTGATGGTAGGTAGTGCCCAGTGCTGGGACTCAACCCTCCTGCAGCTGCTGCTCATCCAGGGGCTCAGGAGCTGGCTCTTCATCTTCCTAACAGCCCATCTACTCTCCACAAGTAAATGTGATTTCCTCAAGTGCTATTTGGAGCTGTTTTATTATGGTTATCCCCAGGGGAAACATGAGTGGCCTGGCAGTCTGGATGCCCAGAAGTAAACTACAAATGAAGTGTTGGGATTTCTTGGTTTCCCATGTGGACACTCAGGAGCTTCCAGATCACAGCTCTTTGCTGATGACAGAAAGCCCTGACACTGGAAGTGTCCCCAGCGATCACTAATCCTTATTATAAATGGACCCTGGACATTATTTGCCCTGTTCATTTGCATAATCGGGCAGAATGGATGCAGTCCATCTTGTCTCCCTGGTGGAGATGCTAAGTGGCATTGCTCCCCATCTTGGGCTCCTGAGAGAGGAGGGGGAGGGGAGCCCCCCTTCCTGGCATGCACTGCTGCCCTCTGCCGGTACCCTGAGATAAGGTATTCATTGTGGGAAGGGTGGGGGACTCCAGTCAGCAATGCAGCAGGAAGCTCCAGCGCCCAGCAAACAATAAGCCAATTCCTGTGTTTGAAAATAGCCACGTTCACCTTTCCTGACATAACAAATTAGTGTTGACTTAGCACTTGACAGAGCAGGTTTGGGCGTTTGGTTCATTTTAGGTTTGAAACATACTGATGAAAATTCCCTGAGAATACTACCAAGGTCATTTCTTCCAGTGATCTTACCAGTTCTGAACGTGCAAGCATTGAATTAACTTGTTTCTGTGGACACTGAATTGTGTCTGCTTCGGTGCCTGGGTGCCAAGCTGAAGTGCCTGCGAGCCACACAGGGTAGGAGAAGGCATTGTCCCTGTCTCCCAAGTTCAAGTCCACCAAGAGGAACTTCTGCTCCCTGGTGGACTGGAAAGGCAGTACAGTTTTTCAGGGCTAGTCTCAAAAGCTTGATCAATTCATGTTGCTTATTGTAGTTTATGAACTTTTTAAGGTCAATGACCATGATTAATTTCTTCTCTTTTTATTTTAAAAATTAGATTTATTTATACATGTATGCATATATGGAAGTCAGGATGGTTTGTGGGAATTTGTTATTCTTTCACTGTGTGAGGACCCAAACCAAGGTCACAGCCTTTGTGGCATGTCCTTTTATTCACTGAGCCGTCTTCTTGGCCTCATGATTTTGGATGCATGGATGTTTCTGCCTGCATGAATATCTCTGTACTACTTCCCGGCCTGGTGCCCACAGAGGCCAGAACGGCGTCTTGGGTCCCTTGGAACTAGAGTTAGAGGTGGTTGTTATCTGCCATGTGGGTGCTGAGACTTGAACCCTGGTCCTCTGTTTAAGAACAGCCAGTGCTCTCAACCACCGAGCCATCTTCTGGGCCTGTGATTTATTCTTAAGGACAGTGTTGGTTAGTCTCACTGTGTTGGCCAAACTGACTCCAAATTCCTGGGCTCAGATGAGCCTCCCGCTCCGTACCTGGTCTAAAATACTTCACACTGTGCTTGAGCTGCAGACTGAAGTCAGGGCCTCATGTATACTGAACACATACATTACCACTGAGCTCTAACCATGGCCTCTCTAATGGGCTCTGGAAGACTTGGAAAGACCAGAGTGCTGGCTTCTCTACTTGTGACCCTGAGTAATACCACATCTTTATAAAGTTTATCTTCCCCACCTGCAAAGTGAGGGCAGCGAACTTCCCTCAGCCTCAGGGCTGTGGGGTGGGGTGGAGAGACAGAGGCCTTAGCCCTACCTGGCCCCGTTTATGTTCACTGTACCTGTGAGTCCCGGATACTAGGTGGTCTGGTACATGAGCTCGGTGTGGAGCTCACTTGAGTTGCTGGTAAGCTGTTTGCAGTCAGTGCCGTTGTTGAACATTATTCTGTCTCAGCACAGGAGGATCAGAAACAGAATGGGGCCAGTGAGGCAGCTGGGTAGGGAAGGTGCTTGCTGCCAAGCCTGAGGGCCTGAGTTCAAGGCCCAGGACCCACATAATAGAGAGTCAACTTGTGCAGGTTGTCTGTCCTCTGACTTTCACATGCATGCACTCATGCACACACACACACACACACACACACACACACACACACACACACACATATACAATTGTAACTAAAAAATTAACACTTAAAATACTAAACTTAGATTTCACTATTATAAAAATGACCTCCACAGGAAGAAGTAATGTCCAGCATTGCAGAAGTAATGGCTACAGGTTGAGTTAGTGGACTTTTATTTTAGGCCAGCTGCTTTACTTAGGTTCCTTTTTTTTTTTTTAAAGATTCATTTATTATGTATACAGTATACAGAAGAGGGCACCAGATGTCATCATAAATGGTTGTGAGCCACCATGTGGTTGCTAGGAATTGAATTCGCGACCTCTGGAAGAATAGTCAGTGCTCTTAACCTCTGAGCCATCTCTCCGTGCCCCCCCCCCCCGTTTTTTTAAATCAAAATATAATTATGTCATTTCTCCTCTTCCCCTTCCTCTCTCCAACCCTTCCCATATACCCCACTTCTACTGTCTCAAGTTCATGGGCTCTGTTTCTTAACTGTTGACACACACACAGTTAAACATAAATATACCCTATTTCAGCCATATACTGTCACTTGTACATACATTTTCAGGGCTGGCAGTTTGGTATTGGATAATTAATTTAGGGGCTCTTCCTCAGGGAAGACTATTTTCCCTGTTCAATATTCCTTAGTTGCCTGTAATTCTTTGCCTAGGCTGAGATCCCATGTGATTTCCCTATTGCATGTTAGCATGTCTGCTGGGATTGTCCTGTTGGTTTTGTTTGGGCAGCCATGATGAGGAAACTTCATGGTGTATCTTCTCTGACGTTTCTAGGACATTAACTCACAGCTGACTTCCTGTTCCTCTTACTCGTACAGTCTTCTTACCCCCTCTTTTGCTGTGACCCCTGTCCTTAGGTGCTGGAGTTGTGTTGTGTTGTATTAGTTGGGGCTGGACATCACGTGCTCATTTGTTCTCTGCAGTTTGATTGGTTGAAGTTTTCTGTAATCATCTGTGTTTGTGAGTTCTATACAGGATATGTATTTAGAATGTAGTTGGACATTATGCTGGTTTAGTAAAGTGTGGTTCTTCAAGATCTGTGATGGCTATGTCTCTTTCTTTAGCTAGCTGAGAGGAGGCCTCCCAAGTGTCTCTGAACCTGTGTTGATGTCACAGCCTGCCTGCTACGACTTGCTGCTATTTATGGATATATATTACATACTTAATAAAACCTGAATATTAGGGGAGAAAGCACACAGTCAAATCCTAGGCAGACAGCTCAGATCCTTGAGTACAAGGATAAACAGCTGAGAGTCAATCACACACACCTTTAATCCCAGCACAGGGAAAGCTGGGAGTGGTGACCTCCACCTTGATCCCATAGCTCCAGAGACAGATCTTCTTCTGTTTCTGTCAGTTCAAGGCTACACGCCTCATTGTTAATCCTAACCTGGATGGGACAGGGTATATAAGGGCTTGTAGAAACCAGGCAGACACAGAAGAGACTGGCAGAAGCCACCAGGAGCAGGCTGAGGAAGTTACAAGACAGCTGGGTGAGAATTGACTGTGGTGTTTCCTCTCTCTGATATTTCAGCCTTCCCCCGATATTTGGCTCTGAGTCTCATTTGTGCTAGTACAGCCATTGTTAGTTTAGCTGGTCTGACCTGCTGGGTCTGGGCTATTGCTCTGGTAAATGATCACACAACAGAGGACACAAACACTCTTCGGTGCTTATAGTTGTCCAAGGCTCTGAGCATTTGCATCACACGTTGAGTTTAAACATGCATGGTTGGCTTTGCTGTGGACCTCAGCACCTCATAGACCCTGGGTGATGAGCAAGAGTCAGGAGTGGAGGGACAGAAAACGTGGGCAGTCCAGTGTAATGAGGCTTGAGCTGGTGAGCAGACAGGAGGGGATGGGGAACAGCCTGGCCTGTTTCTTCAGGGTGTTTGAGGCCTGCTGTTTTCCTCCTGAGAAGCCCTGGGACTTACCTAAAGCCTTGCATCAACTTGTATGAGGAAAGGACCAGGAAGTCAAGTCCTTGACTCTCAAAAAGTGCTGGGTTGTGTGAATGCAGAGTAGAGACCTTTTAAAACATTTACCTAATCTCACTGATACATCCAAAGCTGCTTTGCATGTATTGTCTGACTTTCCTTCAACATAATTGTGATGTTAAACAAAATCTCTCCTATCAACGTTCTAGCCCAGGCTGGCCAGCAATAGACCATTTATACACAGGCACAGCTTTGAGTCACTCACAGTCAACTGGTCCCTTTGCCCTCCGGGCTCAGCAGCCTAAATGCCCACTACTCCTTTGGAGTGGGCACAGAAAATGTCAGCAGCCCTTGAGTCAGCTGAGTGAGCATCGTGATGACCCAGCTTTCCGTAGGTTCCATGATTGGCTCCTACATTGTAATCCAATTTCTCCTGAAGTCTAGATTGAGTAGCCCCGACTTTGCCAGCAGAGGCCCTCCCTCTCGGGTGCTGAAGCAGCAGTCCCATGAGGATGAGAGTGGAGAACAAGAGGGGGGTGTCACAGGGGTTCCCAAAATGCTAGACCCTTACTGACTCAGCACTTCAGCCTCCAGGAAATCCTTCGTGTTTGAGCTGAATGAGTGCGCCTCCAGCCGTATCCTGAAGCTGGAGAAGGAGAACCAGAGCCTCCAGAGCACCATCCAGGGGCTGCGGGACACCACGCTGGCACTGGAGGAGAGCAGCCTCAAATGCGGGGAGCTGGAGAAAGAGAACCAGCAGCTCAGCAAGAAGGTGACCTCCCTGGGCGGGCACAGGGGCATCCAGTGTGCATTGCAGGAAGTTCTGTGCCTCCGAGGCCCTTAGCACACCACTGCCAGACTCCAGGGAGAGTGCCATCACCTCCTTATTGGTGGCTCTCCTATAGGACCTGTGCCTCATGTCTTCCTTCTCTTGACTTGCTTCTCAGGCCCACATAAGGCACCTGGGGCAGTGGGGAGGGGGCAAGGGCCGCTGACAGGACACCAGTCCCCAAGGGTCCCGCCTTTGTTACCTTCCTGCTGTGACTAGGACCTACCTTCATGGAACTACGTGGCTGTGTTTATCTCCTCATGGTCCTGTGAAGTACTGTGTGCCGTGTGACATTTTAGCTGTCAGATGATTTGCTCTTCCTTTAGAGGACAGCAGGAGACACCCATCTCTCATGCCTTGTCTCATGGGGCAAAGCAAAAATGAGAAAAATGAACACAATGTTTGGTGTCTTAGATTTCTGTGGTCTCGAGGCAGGGGATGTCTTATGAAGACATGTCTTATAAAATTATAAATTGGGCCTCTGGGGTTGGATAAAATGAAAAAGAGCTGACATAAAAGATGATGAGGCCTTCCCACTCTGGGTTTTTACTGGGCTAGAGACAGTGTGGGTCACCTCTGCTCTATTGCCCATCCTCTGTCTACAAACATGTGCAGGGGGCACCCCCACCAGCATAACTGCTCCTGGCCATGTACAGGCACCTCGGTAGTCCATTGGCTTCTTGACAGTCCTGTCCTGCTGTGGTCCCAGGAAAGCCATGACGTCCCACAGAGATGTAGCTAGGAAGCAGTAGGGTGTCCATGCAGCACCTCAGTCAATGTGAACAGAGAGTGGGGGCCTCAGCTGATGCTCTCAGAGTCACTGAGCATCTCTGTTCCTCCCTTAAACGTTCAGGTGGAATGGTGGCTCAGCTGAACTTCAGTTCTTCTCAGCATCACTTTTAGAGCAGCCTGTGGCACACTAAGATGACATAAATAGCAGATCCCCAGGCCTTACCCCAGAGTCAGTCAGAAAGTGGGCATGACCCTGCAGTCGCCAGGGAGGTCAGCTACCTGTGGTGCAGTTGGTGTTGTGATTGAGCATGATGGACGTCTCTGGCCCTGATGAAGTTTCAAGAACTTGCTTAAGGCCACGTAGTCAGTAAGAAGGGACAGATTTTGACTCTTTGCCCCTTTGAGACCAGCATCAGCATCTCATGCTAAATGAGACAGCCTGGACTCAAAGCCTTGGCAGAGGAGACGATGATAGCTTGGGCATCTCCAGAGAACAGAAGTGCTAGCCCTGCTGAGTCAGGGCCTGCATCCGAATGGGCACCTAGATCCTCAGAAGATATGGAGAACTCTATTGTCTAGGTAGTTTGTGCTCTTAGAAGCTTGGGTGCTGGTGGGTGCCCCCATCAGAGCCTGGTGTTGGCAGGCAGTAATTGGAGGGTGATTGTCTGCCCATGCCCAGGCAGAGCAGTGCAGTCTGGCCTGGGGCAGCAGCAGTGGAGGGGTTGGGTAGAAGGGGCAGGGCTTGATGACAGGTTTACCTGGGGCCAGGTGATAAAGCTAAGCGGCTAAGATTCTTTCACCAAGCAGAAGGAAGGAAGGAAGGAAGGAAGGAAGGAAGGAAGGAAGGAAGGAGAGCCGTCTAGTGGAAATCTTGCACTGGATGTTTGAGGTGTATGGTCTGACACAGAGCAGAAGTAGATGAGGTCAAAAAGCAAGACATGGGATAGTTTAGAAACAAGACAGCGTGGGAACTTTGTAACTGATAAGGGCAGGCTGCTGCTGCTGAATAACTTCGCTTACCCCAAGCAGGAAGTTCAGGTCACGTCAGGTCAATGACTGATAGAGGGTGTAAGGATATTGCTGCAGAGTGACATGCGTACCCTTTTTCTCAATGGCCTGTGGGAATAACAGAAGGATCTGTCGTCCGTCTGTCTAAACACGGCTCACTTGGTTAGACTGACAGGCTGGATCTTTATATGTGCAGATTGAAAAGTTGCAAACACAGCTGGAGAGAGAAAAGCAGAGCAGCCAAGACCTGGAGACGCTCAGCGAAGAGCTGATTCGGGAGAAGGAGCAGCTGCAGAGTGACATGGAGGCCCTGAAGGCTGACAAGGCCAAGCAGGTAGGCGCTGCCGTTGCCATCACCACCTCACTTGTGTTAGCGGGAGTGGAGCTGAGGAGCATGGCCATGTTTCCACCCTGTCCCATATCTGGGACAGGCATTTGGCAGTGTCTTCAGACAGCTCTGCTTGTTGTGATGCTGGGGAGGAAAAGACTAGAGTTCCTGGCACAGCTATAGCTTCATTCTGGGATTGTGACAAGCACTGTGACCTAAAGCGATGTAGAGGAAGAGATGATTTGTTTCGGTTTACAGGTATAGCCTATCATTAAGGGAAGTCAGAGAAGCTAGAAGTGGAAGACTTGGTACCTACACAGGAAACTCACTCACAGCCAAGGAAGTACAACATGAACGGAGAGAAGGACTCTTTCTCTATGGTTCTCTCAGGCTCATGCTTTGTTAACTTTCTTATATAGCCCAGGACTATCTGCCTAGGGAATGGTGCTGTCCACAGTGGCCTGGGCCCTCTTACATCAACAAATAATTAAGACAATCTGCCATAGGGCAGTTCCTCAATTGAGACTCTTCCCTGGTGGCTCAAGGCTGGGTCAGGTTGATAGTTAAAGCAAACTAGGGTGGAGGCTGCCAAACATTCTGCAGTGTATAAGACAGCGACCCAACTTTAATGTGACAGGGCAGAGACCCTGGCAAGCCTGCAGGAAGTCCCAGGGTACTGATGCAATGGCACATTGGGCAGTCAAGACCAGGCCATTCGAAGGCCACTGAAGGTCTCCAAGGTCTGGACAGAAAGAAGTGGAGGATAAAGAACAAGGCTGGGAAATCTGGTATTTTAGGTCTTCAGCTTCTGCTGTAGATGAGTAAGAAATAGGGACAGGAAGTTGAGACTGGCTCTGTGCATGATGAAAAGACAGGTGGACCCTGTCCATGGAGCTCACCTTGGAAGGCAAGTACCCGGCAGCAGGCATGGGATCTGGTATGAATGGACAGGTGGAGGTGGTTAAGGATAGTGGGTGCAGGGCCTCTTCAGAGCCTTTGTGCCAGAAGACACAGGGGAGGGGCCAAGGCATAGAGAGCAGTAGCCTGTTCAGTGTATCCTTAGGAAGAACCTGGGGACAGAAGAGTGTTGTCCAAGAGAAGGCCATGCAGGTGGGGAGGGTGTCCACCACTGTTGTATAAGGTTTCGGGCTGGCCTCGAGGTTTGGATCTGCTCACAGCCCCACTGCTGCTTAGGCCCAAATAATAACAGACTTATATTATTTTTGTGCTGATTAAGCCTACAGCCCATGTAGTGGCATTATGTTATGTTGTAAATATTTGTCCTGCCTACTAGTTTAATAAAAACTAATTGATTGGCCAGAAGGCAGACAGGAAGTGTGGGCAGGGCTACCAAGCTAAGAAAATTCTTGAGTACAGGAAGAACAGAGTCAGATACCAGGCAGAGCCACCGGACAGACGCCAGAGAGATGTGACAGAGGCATGAAGAGGACATGGCAGCAGACGCAGAAGAAATAAGCTGAAATGCTGCTCTGAGAGAAAGTATCGAGCTGCATGGCTGAACATGGGTTAGTTAGTTAGCAATATGCCTGGACCCTGCGTCAATCAGCATAAAAATGATACAAGCGTGTGTGATTATTTGAGGCTACACGGGCTGAGAGCAGGACCACATATCAGTTCCAGGCCTGGAAAGCCCGGGCCAGAACCTAATACATCAGGCCCAGGCATGTAACTTGCTAATTCCTTCACCTGAACTCAGCCCATCTTGTCCAGCCACTAGGCTGGGTACCTTTTCTCAGCAGCATTTCCTCTGCATCTCCTGGCAGTTCTGGCAACTCTGTGGCATCTGTGTCTATTCTTCCTGTACTCAGTTTTCTTAGCCTGGTAGCACCGCCCACACTTCCTATCTACCTTCAGCCAAGCAGCTTGTATTAAACCCATAGGCCAGGACACACACACACACCACAACACATATTTACAATGTAACATAATTCCACTACATACCACTTTCTGCTTACCATGGCAGAGGGGACAAGGGAATCAATAACACTTTTGAGAAGGAGACATGCCATTTAGGTTTAAGACTGTGCTCACGGGATTGAGCCATGGATGGGGTTTTGGTGCACTGTAGAGTATTTGACAGCCCCTGTGTGAACCCAGATTATTGGTGTGGGTTCCTGCAGCAGCTTGGATCATGATGCCTAATGTGTTTGCTCTTAGATAAAGGACCTGGAACAGGAGAAGGGCCACCTTCACCAGGCCGTGTGGTCACTGAGGGAGAGGCCGCAGGTCAACAGCACGAAGGATGTGGAGAAGGAAAACAGAGACCTCCACCAGGCTGTGACTGAAGCCGGCAGCAAAGTCAGCCAGCTGGAGCTGGAGAAGAAGCAGCTTCACAGAGACTTAGAGGAGGCCAAGGAGAAGGGAGAACGTGCAGAGGTGCTAGAGAAGGAATTACATCGTCTAGAGGAGGAGAATGAGCAGCTAGCCAAGAAGGTGACCTCCCTGAAGACGGTCACCGAGAAGGTCGAGGCTCTGGAGCATGAGAGCCAGGGTTTGGAGCTGGAGAACCGGACACTGAGAAAGTCCCTGGACACCCTGCAGAATGTGTCCATGCAGCTCGAAGGCCTAGAGCGGGATAACAAGCAGCTGGATCAGGAGAACCTGGAGCTGCGTAAGATGGTGGAGGCCATGCGTTTCACTAGCGCCAAGATGGCGCAGATTGAGACGGAGAACCAGCAGCTGGAGCAGGAGAAGGAGGAGCTGCGTAGGAATGTAGAGCTGCTGAAGGCCTTAAGCAAGAAGTCAGAGCGCCTGGAACTCAGCTACCAGAGCGTGAGCGCTGAGAACCTGCGTCTGCAGCACAGCCTGGAGAGCAGCACTCATAAGTCCCAGGCCCTCGAGAGGGAGCTGAGCCAGCTGGAGGCCGAGCGCCAGTCTCTGAAGCGAGACCTGGAGACTCTGCAGCTCACCAGCAAGCAGCTTGAGGGGGCTGAGAAAGACAGGAAGGCCCTAGAGCAGGAGGTTGCCCAACTGGAGAAGGACAAGAAGCTGCTGGAGAAGGAGACCAGACGCCTATGGCAGCAGGTGGAGCTCAAGGATGCTGTCCTGGATGATAGCGCTGCCAAGCTGTCAGCGGCCGAGAAGGAGAGCCGTGCGTTGGACAAAGAGCTGGCCCGCTGCCGGGATGCGGCCAGCAAGCTGAAGGAGCTGGAGAAAGACAACAGGGACCTTACCAAGCAGGTCACTGTGCACACGAAGACGCTGAGCACCTTGAGAGAGGTGAGCCTCAGCCAGGGGTGATGGCAAATGGGCCTGTTTCCAGAATGAGAGGTTCTAGAATGGAGGGGGTACTGAGGTCTGATGAGCCTGGGGAGAAAAGGCCTGGGGTGATCTCACTGCTCATTAACAAACCCCTGGTAATCATTCCCTCTTACTCTGTGGCCTGTGCTTGTTCCCCACCCACCCACCCACACACACACCTGATCTCCTGCACACACACAAGCTTGGCCACACAGCACTCTGGAATACCTCCGATTCCTTTCCAGTGACTGACTCTACTCTAGCTCACTACCTTTGTCCAGCAATTAGAGACAGCATTGGACCATGTATATTGTTAGTTTGGGGTAAAACTAAAATTCCCCCACACTGATCATAAGTTGAGAAGAATCATAAATTAGTTATGTATCAGAGGGCTACCCCTATCAGACTGCATATGGTTAAGCTATGCTTTTTGTTTTTTTTATTATATTTTTCATGGAATAAAGTTTCAGGTTTGGGGTGGCAGGTTTTTTTATATTCATTTATTTATTCATTTGTTTGGTATGTATGTGTGCACATATGTGTCATGGTGTACATATGGAGACTGGAAGAGAACATCTCCCCGTGCACAGTTAGGGCTTTGGGGATCAACTCAGCTTGTCAACAAGTGGCCTTAGCTGTGCATTCATTCCCCAGGCCCCTCACTCTAGGTTTCAAAAGCATGATTTCTCAAGACTGTAGATTGACTTTGATACAACAATCCTTTAGATTGTTCTTAGAGTTTCCCACTATTTGGTTTGGGGTCTTTTTCTTCCACTTTGGCGTTGAGGATTTAACCCATGGTCTTGAGCATGCTCACTGAGCAGCATCTCCAGTTATTACTGTGCAATGTCCCTATGTCCGTGTCCTCCAGTTATTACTGTGCAGTGTCCCGATGTCCTTGTCCCTTCACGAACACACCAGACACTGTTTAAGGTTATGTTTCTGGATGTGGAGCTATGGGATTAAAGTGTGTGACCATGTGAGCCTCGTGTGTTTCTGCTTCCTGGGTTGTCTACCTCCCTTGGTACCTTTTCTGGGCTGTTGGTTTGTCCATGATGTGACTGTAGTAGAGAGTGCCCCAGCCTGCAGGTTTCATCTGAACTCATGTTCCAGGTAGTCGTCAGCTCCCTGAAGCTGCTGACTGGGCCACCCCCTAGTGGAGTGTCCTTCTGAATCACCAGCATGAGGCAGATAGACAAGGATGTGATCAAGGGAGAGAGGCTACACTCAGCGTGAGGCGGCTGCAGGGTGCTGTGTGCCTAGTGAGAGAAGGGAAGTGATTTCAAAGGGAGCCCAGGGCTGTGACAGGTTGAGTCAGGGAGGGACACAAGCCCTGCATGCCACCCATAGTCCATCATATCTGTATAGACAGGCAGTGTGGGCTATGATCCAGCTACCAACTACCCAGGGATCTCCAGGGCTTATTACACAGATGCACTCCCCCTCACCACAGCAGGACAGTCTTACAGCAGTCAGCAATCCTAGGTACTGTTCTCACTTTTGAAAACAGAATCTTGCTGTGTAGCTCAGGCTAGTGTGGGATTCCTTGTATAGCCCAGGCTAGCCTGGAACTCTTGATCATTCTTCCTTAGTCTCCTGAGTGCCCAGCTTCAAGTGGCTTTGACCTAGAGCTCCAGTGTTTCAGCATTAGGCTTGGGCAGTGGCCAGGGCAGGTTAGAAGACTGCCAAAAAATGCATGCCCGCTCTTCTCTGCTTCATCTAGGAGCTGATCCGTGTTACTCTGCCCGTAACTCATGGCCAGAGCTGCTCACCTGGCATCAGCTGCTAGTGTGGCAAGAGAATTTGATGGTGAGGATACCATCCTGCCTCGTATTCAGTAGGAGGAATAGCTGTGGTACCAGGCAGGGGATCATAGCCACCCTCAGAGAGCTGTGTGGGGACAGCAGCAAAAGGGTCTAGAGAGGTGAGCCTTGAGCTCATCACCCACATTCCGAAAAGTTAACCAAAGCCAGGATTTAAAACAAACCCTTTAGGCATGGAGACAGGCAGATTGGTTGAGATCATCCTCACCTACCAAGCATGAGGCTCTAGATTGAAACCACAGATAAAATCAGACATAGTGGTGTACACCTGTAATCCTAGTACCTGGAGCAGCAGGAAGATCAGAAGTCCAGGATCATCCTTAGCTGCACAGCAAGTCCAAGGCCACCCTGAGTTACAGTAACAGCAAAGCCATCTTTCTCTTCTTTTTTCTCATTGTCAATATTGAGTGTTTAATTACTTGCTAAATTTGTAGTTTAAAAAGTCAATCATATTAGTAGAGGTTATATTCTTATTCCTAAAAGTCAACACAGCAGACTATTACTGACATACTTTGGTGAAGAACATTCTGGATCCATTTTCGGTATGTTGCTGTGTGGCCTGTTGTTTCCAGCACCGGGAAGGCTGGGGCAGGGTGTTCATCCCTTTTCTTTTGCTGGTGCATCCTGGGATTGTTACCTATCTGCTTGCCTGAAATGTCTGAAACAGCCAGGTCTGGGGACGACGTGTCTTGAAAAGTGCCTCCCTGCCAGACTCCTGTCCACAGTGACGTTTCCTGTCTCGTAGGACCTGGTGCTGGAGAAGTTGAAGAGCCAACAGCTGACCAGTGAGCTGGACAAACTGAGCCAGGAACTAGAGAAGGTTGGCCTCAGGAAGGAGCTGCTGCTGCAGGAGGATAACAGTGAGACGTAAGGGCAGCGCCCTGAGTGCTAGCACAGCTCTCTGGGTTCCAGTGTGAGGCCTTGAGTCTTTAGTCTTCATTGCTGGAGTCACTGTGTGATGAGACTCCTTGTGCCTTTCCTCTGTAGTTCAGGTCTTGTCCCTAGAGAGTCAAGGAGGCACGGAAGGAGATTGTTTTGTGGTGTTGGAAGGCTAAAATCAAGGCCTCTTGGATACTTGACAGACTCTGTGCTGACCTACACTCAGGAGGAGCCCATGTCTCCTGAGTTAGATGATTGCGGTTTTCTTCTAGCTGTGTCTTCCTGAACAGCTCAGTTTATCAAAGGCATCTAGTATAGTGATCTTTTCTGGATGTGTAACTGACAAGGCTCACATGCCTGCTTTGACATATCTGGTGCAGTGGAAAGGCTGCAGCTCTGCCATGCACCTAGCGTTGTGACCTTTGACCTGTCCAGACCCAGGGTTCAAACAGATCTCTCCCACCCTTGGTCCCACAGCTGCTTGTAAAGTAATTATCCAGAGGTTTATATTAATTACAAACTGTTTGGCCTAAGGCTGAGGCTCATTACCAACAAGCTCTTACAACTTAGCCCATTTCTATCAATCTGTGTCTTGCCATGTGGCTAGAGGCTTACCGGTACTTTCACATCTTGCTTAGTGGGTGGCTGTATCGTGTCTTCTTGACTCTGCCCTCCTCCTTTATTATGCTTGGATTTTTCTCCCACCTTCAAGCTGCCTTGCCATAGGCCAAAACAGCCTTTTTATTAGCAAATGGCAGCTAAGTATATTTACAGTGCACAGAAAGTCATCCCACACCAGCTGAGGCTTTCTGAGATGGAGTGCTATGAAGCTGTATAAAGTGGCTGTCATAGGACATCTCTTCAAGGAGTAGCTATAAAATGTAGTGGTGGTGTGTGATGGTGGTGTGGATATGTCAGCCAGGGAACCCCAGGAAGAGCTCTGGGTCCCTGGAACACCTTCTCTAAGTGGCACATAAAACCAGCTTAGTTAGAAGGGTGTGTTCTGGCCACAGGGAGATAGGATTAGGGGTGAAGTGGCATAAAAACTGTACTGTTGTATCTTTATATTTCAGAAAATGCAAGATTTTGGAAGGCAAAAACGAATCGGCATTGAAAACAGCACTGGCCATGAAAGAAGAGCGGATTGTGGCTTTGGAGGCCCAGGTGGAAGAGAAAGGGAACTTGAATCACCGACTACAGATTGAACTGCAGATGGTGAGGTCCAGGCTGAGGTCCGACCTGCCAGGCCTCTGACATATCTTTCCCAGGACATGGGATCCTGAGGGTGCCAACCTCAGGGTATAGGAGCTGGGCATGACAGCCAGATGCGTGGTGGGGAGGAGGCTGTGGCTCAGACAGTTTCACATCTCTGGAAATACAAACAGCTCAGAGCACCAAGCAGAGCTTTGCAGGCTCATAAGGCCCTTAGGCAGGACAAGACCTTATATAAATATGTATGTTAGCTCTTAGGCACATATAAGCATATGTTCCCATACATGCAGACAACGTGTGGAACACATGCACACAATCTACATGCATATAGACATGCTTTCCTTATTCATGCTTTCCACACATGTCAATAGGTACTCCATGTACATGCACACTTTTGTGTATATTCAGTCTTCATCTATGGGTAGACTGATGTCACGTGTATGATCTTTCTTTTTGAACATGTGGCACATTCCTTGGTTACAGAATTGATTTGAGATCTGAAGTCAGGAAGATGCAAAGCTGGCAGGGCCTTTGTGTGAAGTCTGACTACCTATACCTGGTTTTGCTTCTGTTGTGTGGTGTACACTGGAGGCCCAGGCAAGCAGCAGAACCTGCCTATCATGTAGCAAAGGTGGGGACTTAGGCAGGCGTTAGTTCAAATCCCCTCCTGGCCTGTCCCTCTGGAGGCTTTGGTGAGGGTCCCTCCCCGCCCTCTACTGGGGCTCCTACATGACTCCTTCCTGCCTGAGGCTGCTTTCCAATGCTGCTTGCAGGTAAAGGATGAATGTGAGCATCTCAGGCAGACCCAGGAGGACAGAACACAGGCACAGAACATGCTGAAGCACCCTTCGGGCAAGGCAGTCACCAGTCACCAGGAGAAAGAGGCTTGGGAGCCCAGCCACAAAGAGGCCACCATGGAGCTACTTCGTGTGAAGGACCGGGCCATCGAGCTAGAGCGCAGTGTGAGTGGGCTGCCCCTGAGGTGACCATCCATCCGGTTAGCAGTTGTCCCCATAGCATATCATTACCATGGAATATGGGATGGCAGAGGCCATGGAGGCTATTGGGTCTAGTAGGGACACTTCTGAGTTGTCCTGGCCAGTCCCTTAGATGTTGTTGTAGTTCCTTCAGAATTTCTAATACAGCACTGACCTCACCGCCCACTGTGCCAAACCTAGAAACTGTCCACCAGCCTTTATCCCCATAGTATTGTGTTTTCCAAAGCGACATCTCAGTACCACAGCCCAGGCTGTATCTAAAGAAAGCTTTATGGGTGTGTAGTCACACCTTTTCCATTCACCTGTGGTCTGGACTGCTTCCCACTGCAGTGACAGCCTTTGTTGTTGGGATAGAGGCCACCAAGCCTGCAAGTACTTACCCTTGGCTCTCAGAGAAAGCTCTCCAGTGCGTGCTTGTCCTCTCATCCTACTGCTTCACCATAGTGACGTTTTCAAGTCCACAGTGAAGATTTTCGATAGACGGGCAAACCGAGACGGGACATGAGAGGCGTTCTCAATGTCACATGCCTGCAGCCCATGGCCTGGCTCCTAGTATGAAAGATCTGATCTTTGTCTCCTACTCTTTTTTTAATGATTTAGTTTTATGTGCATTGGTGTTTTCCTTCCTTGCATATGTGTCTGTGTGAGGGTGTCAGATCCCCTGGAACTGGAGTTACAGACAGTTGTGAGCTGCCATGTAAGTGCTGGGAATTGAACTCAGATCCTCTGAAAGAGCAGCCAGTGCTTTTTTTTTTTTTTTTTTTAATCTTAAGAAAATTTTTATTCATTTTACATGCCAACAACAGATCCCCTCTCATCCCTCCTCCCACTCCCCTTATGGCTCATCCCCATCCCTATCCCCTCCTCCAAAAGGGTAAGGCCTCTCATGGGGAGGCGGCAAAGCCTGCTACATTCAGTTGAGGCAGGTCCAAGCCACCCCCCATCCCCCATCCCCCGTCCCCCATCAAGGCTGTGCAAGGGTCCCACCTTAGGTAATAGCCTTCTAAGAGCCATCTCATGCACCAGGGATAGATTCTGATCCCACTGCCAGGGGTTCCTTAAACAGACCAAGCTACACAACTGTCTCCGTCTGCAGAGGGCCTGGTGCAGTCCTGTTCCTCATTCTTCTTATTCTATCAGTTGCTATGGTAGAGCAGCCAGTGCTCTTAACCACTGAGCCATCTCTCCAGCCCCAGTCTCCCAGATCTTAAGCACCCTGTTCCACTGTCTCAAATGTAGGGACAGTTATTGCTGAGGACTTGAGCTCTGTGGTCATGAGGACTGGCTTCAGTTCACAGAAAGTACTCTTCAGCTAGTCCATCCCAAAGGGAATAAATGGAATCATGAAGGTGGCTTGCATACCCGTATGCCTCTGGTCCTGGGTTACAGCCCCTATAATGTATTGTCTGATTTGTTTGTTTGTTTGTTTGTTTTAATCTATTAGTTGTCTGTTTCCAAGAAGGAAACCATTAACTTCCTGGGCTTGAGGAACTCCAGCTCTGGGCTGCATCCACCCTTGAGGGCTTAGTTCCACTCCAGGGCCTGTGCCAGAGAGAGCTAGCCATGCTGTGTGTAACTGGTTCATGCTTCTCCTCTAGAACGCAGCTCTTCAGGCTGAGAAGCAGCTCCTGAAGGAGCAGCTACAACATCTAGAGACTCAGAACTTGGCCTTCAGCAGCCAGATCCTGACCCTACAGAAGCAGAGCGCCTTCCTGCAGGAGCACACCACCACGCTGCAGACCCAGACTGCAAAGCTACAGGTAGCGGAACCCAGGATGGCGGCTCATTGGGAGCTGCAAGGCCAAGCATGGGGCACCTGGAGACTGAGTGTTTGTTAAGAGGCTTGCTATGGACAGGAGTCTTTGAAGTAGTAGCATGGCTCATGAGACGTTTCCTATAACTGGGCCTAGAGATGTCTAGCTAAAACTTCATTTCTTTGCTTTTCAGTTTATACAATACAAGTGAACATGATGCGTGTGCACACACACACACACACACACACACACACACACACACACGCATGCACGCACATGCGTGTGCAGGAGAGATTTGGAAATAAGTTAGGTGGTTAAACAGTCTGTGTACACTACAACCTGGCAGAGCTGCATTAAGTTCTGGAGTGGGGCTATAACCTGGCTTCTGTCTGCTGCTGGAAGCAGCCTGTAGGGCCAGCATCACAGCCACTTACCACGTGGATTCATTTATGGCTAGTAGGTGGTGGACAAATGAAAAGTTGCTCATTGATATAATTTCTGGGAAAAGTTGGAAAGTTGCATACAGAAAGAGACAATAAACAGGAAACATTTGGCAAAGAGGTTGGGTTTGTATTGTTAAAATAAGAAAATAGGATGTTGATATGTTGCTTTATTTTGTCTTGGAAAAAGTCTTTGTCTGGCTTTAATATCAGAGTACTTCTGACCCTATTCAATTTTCTAATATTTTGGGATTATGTTAGAATACTCTAAAACATCGAGGGTTCAGATATAGTCCACTAGTAAAATCGCTTAGCATGCACAAAGTCCTCGGTACAGGCCCTAGCAGAGCAAAATAAATATGCAAAAATCAAGTAGACAGGATTGCTTGATGCACCATTCTTACAGATCTTCTGTTGGCTTGCCCAGAAAATAGGCTTTAAAAAATAATCAGTAATGCTGTGTAAGGGGCTTATCTAGAAGGAAGATTTCTGGAGATGGTTCAGGGTGACAGACAACCTTTTCATAGCCAGTTTTTGCCACAGTGTCCCATCCCCCACACCCCTTCCAGAGCCAAGTCTTCAAGTTCTGGTAGCTTCGTCCATGCCTGGCCTGCCTTGGTGCTGTCTATGGCCAGGAGTCCTTGGCCTGTTGACCACACAAAGGTTCTGCTCTCCCTGCAGGTGGAGAATTCCACACTGAACTCCCAGAATGCAGCCCTTGGTGCACAGTACACAATGTTACAGAGCCAGCAGACGGCCAAAGAAGCTGAACATGAGGGTTTGCAGCGGCAGCAGGAACAGCTGGCAGCTGCTTATGAGGCCCTGCTTCAGGACCATGAGCACCTGGGTGCCCTGTATGAGCGCCAGTCCTCGGAGTATGAGGCCCTCATCCGACAGCACAGCTGCCTGAAGACGCTGCACCGGAACCTAGAACTGGAGCATAAGGAGCTTGGTGACAGGTAGGGCCTGGAGAACAAGAGTAAAGCCTGTGGGATGGGAGGGGAGGCAGAGGCCTGGGGACGGGAAGCTGGGTATATCGACAGGAGACCCGAGAGACCTAGAGGTGGGTACAGCCTATGGAGGAGGCAGGCAGCTGGTGTGCTGAGCCCCTAAGGCTGTTCCAGAGCTCTGGGACTTTCCTGAGGCTTGTATGCACCCCCGTCTCTCCCTCGTCTTTCCTCTTGGCTGGCTGCTCCCCATTGTTGGTGCACCTGAGCTTTCCCAAAGGGAAGGAAATGGAACCTTGAGTAATTTCTTATTTCCTTTTTGTTTGTTGAGCTGTGATGCGGGACATTGTGACAGGGTGCATGGCTGACCCAGTGTGGACATTTGGAGACCTGTTCTCTTAATAACTCTTTCTTCTTCGTCGTCTTCCCCTTTTTCTCCTTTCCCGAACCACACCCCTGGGAAAATTCTGACTACCTATGTACAGGGTTGTGCGCGGTCATACTTTAGACTGCCTCTTCCGACACCAAGTTCAGAGTGCTTGCTTAAAAACCCCGATCCTCCCATTATATTAATATTGAATGCATACAACAAAGTACAAAGGAATCCCATTCCTGTGATCTCAGCACAGTGGGAGGTAGAAGCAGAGAGGGAGGGTGCAGAAGAGACTGTTCTCTGTCCCCAGTACCCTCCCATGGTTACCCACACTGCCTTTTTAAAGAATATTTATCTGGGGCTGGAGAGATGGCTCAGCGGTTAAGAGCACCATCTGCTCTTCCAGAGGACCCGGGTTCAATTCCCAGCACCCACATGGCAGCTAACAACTGTCTGTAGTTCCAGTTCCAGGCAAACACCAAGGCAAATAAATAAATAAAAGTGTTTTTTTTTTTTTTTAAATTTATCTGTTCACTTTTTAAGGTAAATTTTTTATATGTCAAAATACATAAATGTTAACTTTTCACCATTGGCAATCCCAGGTCCCGGGGCTGACCTCCTGCCCCTTCCTGCACAGTGGGTTCCAGATCCCTAAACAGGTGTATCTGAAGTCCTGGCTGGACTTCTCTCTCCAGAGCCGGAGAATCTGTGAGATGTGCATCAGAAGGAGGCTTGTGCAAAGGATAGCAGCCAGCCAGTGTCCCCTTCCTGTGCTAGCAGAGTGGCTCCTGGCAGCATTTCTGTGCAGCCCACATCAACAGAACAGCTAGGCACTCGATACAGTGGTTATGTCTGCTGGGAGTGGCTGACATGCAAGAAGTTTGCATTGTAGGAATCTATGAATGTTATTGAGCTGGAAAAGCCTCATGTGGGCGCTGGTGGTACCTGTGGGTAGGGCTGTGATGACAATGAATTTTCCCACCAAGTATGCCGGGCCTTTTTGCCTTCATCTAGAGCCTCTCATCTCCATCCTTGAGGGCTTCCAAGGTGTTGGCTTCTGTGTGCCTTTTCCTTTCCAGCAGATGGTACAGCTTCATCCCTGGCACTCCCTCTCCAGCACATATTACATGTAGCATTTATTGGACCTGTACTGCATATGTGGTGCCATGTCTAATCATGAAAGCAGCTGTACCACTGGCCGACCAATGAATGCGGTGGAGCACACAGCATTGCCACTAATGCCAGCTGCTCACCAGGCCTTTACAGAAGCATCGTAGAACATTGTGTTCTTCACGTTTTGTTGATTTTGGAGTTTTTTTTTTTTTTTAAGATTTTTTTTGTGTGTATTTTTTTAAAAATAATTTATTATTTTATGTACACTGGTGTTTTGCCTGCACATATGTCTATGTGAGGGTGTCAGATCTTGGAGTTACAGACAGTTGTAACTGCCATATGGGTGCTAGGAATTGAACCAGAGTCCTCTGGTAGAGCAATCAGTGCTCTTAACCACTGAGCCACCTCTCCAGCCCATGTATTTTGCTTTTTTTAAGACAATTTTTCTATGTAACTCTGGCTGACCTGGAACTCACTCTGTAGACCAGGCTGGCCTTGAACTTAGCCTGCCTCTGCCTCCCAAGTGCTAGGATTAAAGGTGTGTACCACCATGAGGTTTATTTATATGTTTTATGTGTGTGGATATTTCATCTGCATGAGCATCTGCACACCAGAAGAGGTCATCATATGCCAAGAACTGCAGTTATAGACAGTTATGATCCACCATGTGGGTGCTAGGATTGATCTCAGGACCTCTGGAAGAACAATCAGTGCTCTGAACCACTGAGCCATCTCTCTCTCTTCTTAGAGTCTTAATGTCTGTTCAGAGGAGGAAGGTTTTTGTACTTGGAGTTGTGATTGACTCTGAAGGTCAAGGTCCTTGCTTGTTATAGCATCTGTCAGCTACTTAGTGTTTTTGGCTGGTTGGACACACAGCTGGGGGCCCAGTCTTCAGTCGGTGTATCAGGGCTTTGTGCCTGCCACACAGGAGTAATTCTTTTATTTGATACTTAATTCTGCCCAATGTTTACTGTGTCTTGTCAAGGGCTCAGTGGTAAGCAAGGCTCCAAAGGCTTTCGGTCTGTGGGCTTGATCTGTGTGCCTTGCTGAAGTGACATAAGGAGCAGGTACTGGAAAGCATTTCTGGCCGGTTTGTGGCATTTATTTATCAGACATGGATAATTCTTCCACAGTCCCGAACTTGGCTCTGGAAGCCAGACAGATCTCCTCGTCTTATCTCTGTGCTCTATTGTGGCGGGGCTACTTCTGTACTTTGGGTATTGGCCCGGAAAACATCTGTCTTTGAGTTTCCTAACCGGATCCGTATGTGGGGCCCCAGTGAGATGGCCTGGCCCACGGTCAGCTGGTGTAGAGGGTAGACGAGGAGACCGGAGACAGACACCAGCAGTAGGTCACCAACAGTGTCACATGCTCAGAAGAGAAAGGGGACAGAGGTTAGAGGTTCAGGTTTCCTGAGAATCAGGTTGAGAAATGTGCATCAGACCATTCCTCTCACTGACCTGGAGACCCCGGGTCATCCATCAGCCTAGAGGGACAAAAGTCAGGGCTTGCCGGTTCCACCTTGTGCTCTGCTGCCCCCCAGCGACAGCTGTGCAGCCTACACGGACTGAGAAAGAAAGTTCAAGTGAGTGGAGGGTGGGGAGATCTCAACACCCCGCCCCCAGTGCCTGTGAGAACAGAGCTGTGAGCTCCCATAGAGCGAGGAGGGTGTGAGCAGGGCTTAGCTGTTTCACACAGTGGAATTAGCTGTTTATTTTGTGGTTTTCTTTAGATCTACTGGTCCTTAGTAAGCTACTTTATAACATGAACCTCTAAAATAAAAGGTTGTAGAGTGACTTCAGGTGACCTATAGAAGGGGCGTTGGTGTCAGGGAAGCCTTCCCTTGGCTGAATTGACGAGGACTCTGGGTCCCTGGGGGTACCCACTGATCCCACGATGGCTTCCCTGCTGTCTAGCCTCTCACCACTTCACAGAGGACAGATCTCAGAAATCCCCCTTCCTGCTTATGGAAGATAAGCCTGGCTGTGCTCCCAATGGCTGTTTCCTCCCCCAGGCACGGTGACTTACAGAAGCAGAAAGCTGAGCTGGAGGAGCTGGAGAAAGTACTGAGCTCCGAGCGGGAGGCCCTGCAGCGAGAACAGAGGACCAACGCCATGGCCACGAGTGAGAACCAAAGGCTTCGAGGAGAGCTGGACAGGTGAGCACCCAGGCATGCCCACCCGGGCCTGAACCGAGTGTCGGGGACAGAAATGTGTTTGCATCAGTCATCACTGAAAACTGCTAGTGGGAGGCTCGGGAACTCCTCGTGGTGAACTGCATGATGCCTGCTAGGTGAGGAGCAGAGGGCTGTGCTAGTGAGGTCTCAGTACGGGAAGGGTGGATCAAGTATCTTTGTAGACCTAGTCATCTTCAGATGTAAGCCCAGCCCTGGGGGGGCGGGGTCTGTGGTCTTCCTTATTCAGCAGATCCACCTGTTCACTAACGCTTATTTGTAACCAGACTCTCACTCCTATTCGCTGGTCATTTGTGGATATGCACAGAGTTCACAAAGTATTTGAGTCATCAGGTTCACTCAGCTACCTTGTTTCATCTCCCCCTCTGTGACCCAGAGTCCTTCCAGGACCTATTTGTGCCGTGTCTTTGGTGTTTAGTGGTCTGAGTCCTCATCCTGCTGTCTTGAACAGCCCCAGGCATAGTGCTCAAGTGTGCCCGTGTCCCTGAGCGCAGAGTGGCAGTCATGCGCCTAGCAGAGAACACAGCTGTGTCAGATAAGCTTCATCTGCCTAGAGTGAAGCTTGTGTTTGTTTTCAGGGCTGGTTGGTGCCGGACAATCAGTTGGGTCCTCTCCTGGGAAGGGCCACCCCTCAGCTCCCAGCTTCCCTCAGTTGTCTGTAGTGCTGCAGGGAGGGCTGAGGTCTCGGGGGCATTCCCCGAGCTCTTTGGTCCGGTAGCTCATGCTGGTGAGACTTGGTGTAGCTTCTGATGTTACTAGGAAGGAGATAATGTCACGGCGAAGCCCTCAGTCCTCTGGCTCTTAGAATCTTTTTACCCGTCTTCGTCTGCAGTGTTTCCTAAGCCTTAGATGGTGGAATGTTCTGTAGGTGCATCCATTGGGCCTAGACTCCACATCTATGCATATTGATTGCTTGTGATTTTCTGTCATAGTTTCTGTTGCAAAGAGAAGTTTCCTTAATGAGGGATGAACCTACACTTATCCATGGGTATAAGGTCAACTGTTACAGGTTATTATTAGAGGTTAGGCTGGCTTAGTAAATTGTTGGTTGTAGATTCTTCTCCAATGACCATGATTTCACTAGCTCTGATTAGCTAGCCAGCTCTCCAGTACCCAGCATCATCTCCCTCTTATTGAGTGGGCCTTCAGTCCAGTACAGAGCTGTTGGTCATTGCCAGGTAGGTGCCATGACTGCATCTGTAGGGGCATCATGCCGTGCTGGTGATTAATGTGGTTCTTAGTCGTCATGAGTAAGTGGGATTGTTGGCTCCCTCTCTTCTTTGGAAACTCATGAACACAGTGTTTTAGAGAAAGAACATTCTCTAAAAAAATTTTTTAGTAACACTCTTTTTTCCACCTGTACCAGAATGCCTAAACTGTAATGCAGAAGGCTACTGGCCAGGGTGTCACACCTGTGTGCCTGGTCCTCACCGCCCCCCCCCCACCAGTATGGCATCAGAGGTACCCTCCTAGAGCCCCTGAGAACACAGTTTGAAAAGCAGCAGGTTTGCTCAGGATTCTTACGTCATACACAGATTGACAGCTTGCACAGTCTCCCACTGTCAGAACCGTCCAGAGCCCACAGCCGCAGCCCTCCTCTTCGGAATGCTCTCTGACCCCTTCGCCTGTGGCTCTTCTCCCCTAGGGTCAGTTTCTTGCACCACCAGTTGAAAGGGGAGTATGAAGAGCTGCATGCCCACACCAAGGAGCTGAAGACGTCACTGAACAACTCCCAGCTGGAGCTGAACCGCTGGCAGGCTCGCTTTGACGAACTCAAGGAACAGCACCAGAGCATGGACATCTCCCTGACCAAGCTGGACAACCACTGTGAGGTGAGACGTGGCTTCGGGTGGGTCTGTGAGCGGCTAGCACCCCTCCTGGGTGGATTCCCTGAGACTGGAGGTATCCTTGAGCCAGGGTGAGACCAGAGTGCCACCTGAAGTAGGAACATCTGAGGCCCCTCTGTCTGACGTTTGCTCCCTGAAGTCGGCAGTGGCTTCTGTCAGTCCTTCAGGACAGGTACATCGTCCTCTGTACCTCTTCATTTCAGTAGACAGCTACATGTGCAAAATGGCCTGGAATTGAGTGTGGCTGCCTGGCTCAGGTCCTGGGGCTGGGTGATCCAGCTGTTGGTGCCATAGAGCTGGGTCAGAAATTGCCATAGTGGGAAGCAAAGCCCTCCATTAGAATCTCAGATAGACCCCTCTGTACAGAGTCTGGGGAGAGCCAGTGGGTCCTTGCTGATTTCTGCAACACCCCTGAGAGACAAGTAGGAAACCTTAGCCCCAGGCACTAGTAACCAGTCACCCAGCCAGATCTGAGCTGCCCATGGAGAATGAGATACCCAGTGCCCTACTGGGGAGCGGTGTCACTGCCCAGGGAACCCACATCCACTGGGGACTGCCATTGCTGGAGGTGCACTAAGATTCTTTTGTGTGTGTTTGTATGTCTTTGTGTCTGTATACAAGTGTGTGTGTGTGTGTGTGTGTGTGTGTGTGTGTGTGTGTGTGTGTGTGTGCATGGCTAATGCTTTTATGCACTGAGCCATTTCTTTGGACCTCAAAGAAGTGTTCCTACAAAGGAAATAGTCCAACATCCTTTGTCCTTCCAGTTTGCTCATCACATACACATAAGTTGCACAAAATAATTTAAAAAAATAAAAGGTAGATTTTGATCCTTCGATTAATAGTAAAGTTAGCCTTGTAGGGTGTAGAGGATGGAGAGGGGAGCATGTTTCCCTTGTGCGGCATGCTGGGAGTTATCCCGTGGCTTACCTATTAGCTCACCTCATCCTCATTGAGGTACTCAGTGGAGAGGAGCCCAGTCTCTCTCTGCCTGCCACGCCTCTGGGCCTTCCCACTACACCACAGTACTGTTCTAAAAAGTCTGGGAGCTTCAGCCCATTAGACAGACCCTCCCCACCACCTGCAAACGAAGACCGGCTTTTACCATTTTTAATGGTGGAAGCCAAAAATCAAACAAACGATATTTTGTAGATAGGGAAAATGATAAGTTTTTGTCAATGTGTGTGAGTGACATTCTTTTGGGACACGGCCACTCTTGGGTTTTTCATGACGGCTTTGTCCTGCAAAGGCACGAGACACTAGGTGGCCTGGAAGGGCCCTGGTCTCTAGGCTCTGGCTCTGGGTGGGAAAAGCTCTACACAGCAGGTTTTCCATTTGAAACATGCAGAAGCTACTCATGCAGTTTGGCACTTTGGAGTGGCCACCTTCGAAACAGTTCTTTTTTTTTTTTTTTTTTTTTTTTTTAGATTTATCTTTTTTTAGTGCTGATAATTGATGGCAGGCAGCTCCCTATCACTGAGCCACATCTCTGGCCTCAGTGAGATTAATTGTAATGTTTTATTTAATCAGTAGATCAAAGCTATCATTTCATATGTAATCTTATGTTCTCCTTTTTCATATCGCGTCTTCAGACCTGTTGACTTCACACCTCCACCAGAAGGGCTGGTCTGGGCTCTGGATAGGCAGGAGCTGCCGTGGACTTCCTGTCAAGTGTTCCTTTTCCTTAAGAGGCCAGGTGTCCAGCATAGCATCATAGGGTATCTGAGCTGGTGTTTGGTCTGTGTTTCAGCTGCTCTCCCGTCTCAAGGGGAACTTGGAGGAGGAGAATCATCACCTACTGAGCCAGATCCAGCTGCTGAGCCAGCAGAACCAGATGCTGCTAGAGCAGAACATAGAGAACAAGGAGCAGTACCATGAGGAGCAGAAGCAGTACATGTGAGTGGTGGGCAGACCCACAGGGGCCTCTGGACCACTGCCCCTACCCCCACAGCCCCCCACAGCCCCCACAGCCCCCACAGCCCCTGGGTGGCCTGTCTTCTCTTCCCCAATACATCCATTGCTTTCAGGACAGAAAACGGCTCGTAGCCATTGGGGTTTGGGGGTTAGAGATGGAACTATACCGTTTTATGGAATGTTCTACATTTCTGAAAGAGGTAGAGATTAGCTTGCTCCTGTGTGAAGTTTCCCGCTCCTGTGCGCCCTCTCTGTGTATACATGCATATGTGTGGGGAGGGGGTACATATGCATATGTGTGTGTATTTGGAAGCCAGAGGTCAATGTAGAGTGCCATTTGAGACAAGGTCTCTCATTGTCCTGTACCCTTCTGATTAGGCTAGGCAGGCTGGCCAGTGAAGAGCCTCCCCATCTCATTGGGATCCCCTTGGGATCACAAGGGCACTCCATTATGCCTGGCTTTTTATGTGGCTTCTGAGGATTGAACTTGGGTCCTCACATGCTTCCATGGCAGTTATTTTACCACTGAGGGCCCTCATTGGCTTTTTCTGAAGTGTTGTCCACCGCCGGAAGGCCTCTCTCTGCTTGTAGACCTCAGTTCATTTGTAGAAATAGACAACCAGCACAGATGTGTCTCGGGGAAGGAGTTCAGATTGAAAGCTGAGAATCAGTTTCTCCCTCACCTGACTGTAGCAAAGAAGTTTGTCCTGTGCCTTGTTTATACCCCCCCCCAAGCCTCATGCAGAACCATGAGGTGACAGGTATGGACAGAGCTGTGTCCCCTTCCGCTGGGGTTAGAGAGGCACATAAGAAGGCAAGTGGAGGGGTCTGTGCAGCTGAGATGAGAGGAGCCCAGGGTGGATAGGGAGGGTTGAGTGTGGCAGATGATCTTGGTGCTGGGAATGCCGGAGAGAGGGATGCCCAACTAAAGACATCGCATCTGCTGGGACATGTTTGAAGGGATGTGTTTCTAGGCCCAGACACTTATCAGAGGTAGTGATGTGGGGAAGAAGGCTGATGCTAGAACCCATGGTTGGATAATTTGAGGTATGTCACGCTATACTGTGTCTGTCCCTCCCCATGATCAGTGTCCCAGGCAAGCGCTGTGCTGGCGACCTGAGTATGCTTAGGACAAGAAAAGCGTGTGGCTTCAATCTCAGTACTCAGGAGGCAGAGGCAGGTGGATTTCTGGCAAGTTTGAGACCAGTCTAGTCTACATATCCTATCCTAAGACAGCCGAGGCTACAGAGAGACCTGCCAAGAACAAAATAAAACAGGCAGGAAGTGCCTGTGTGGTCACCGAACCCCAGCTGCTTTCCTAGCTGTCCCTGATGTGACTCTGCTGCCTCCTCTCTGCCTTATGCATCTGCTTGCCCCCTACTTGGGGATGGCTTACATGCAAGCCCGTACTGTAACTTGAGACCTAAGTGGCAAGTTGCTTGAAGTTGACCCTCTGTAATCCTTGTGGTAGAATCGCTAGCCAAGGCTGCTGGACAGGTGCGTAGAACACTAAGACTGCTCCTAGGGAGATTATTGGTGCTGTCTTTTGCATTAGAGAGTGTCTGTCAGGCCAATTTGGCACACTTCTGTAGTATTATAAATGAGACTTAGAGCCAGTTATCAGGAGAAGGCTGAAATATCAGAGAGAGGAAGTATTATAGTTAATTTTTATTTAGTTGTTTTGTAACTTCCTTTAGCCTCACTCCTGGTTGCTTCTGTCAGTCGCTTCTCCCAGTCACTTCTGTCTCTCTGGGTTTCTACAGCCCTTATATACCCTATCCCATATAGGTTAGGATTAAAGGCATGTAGCCTTGAATTTATAGGAACAGAAGTTGTTTTGTCTTTGGAGTTGTGGGATCAAGGGTGTAGGTCACCACTCCTGGGTTTCCCTGTGCTGTGTGTGTGACTGACTCAGCTGTTTATCTTTGTATTCAAGGTTTAAGAATTTCCTGAGCTTTCTGCCTAGGATTTGACTGTGTGTTCTCTCCCCAATATTCAGGTTTTATTAAATATGTCATATATATCTACATACCTCTTAGCTTGTTCCAAGCAGCATTCACCCCATTGATGTCTGTTCTCAGAGTGCATGCAGTGTTCACTGTAGGCTCTTGAGAAAGTCTTCAGCTTGGACAGGATCCTCTCTGCTTCAGCAGTAAAGTAACCTGAGCAAGTCACTGCCTAGGGCCTCACTTTCCCATGAGGAAGCTGAGGAACCTGAGCCAGCTGATCACACAGGAGACCCACAGGGTTCAAGCCTGGCAGACCTCCAGGAAACAAGCACTGGGGTTGCCAGTCGCTACTGTGATGTTGAAAGCTGGTCTCCACTATTTAGAAGCAGAGATTTGCTTCAGCCCCTGAGCTTCTGGCTTTTCAAATGGTCACCATCCCCGTTGCTTGCTTCCTGCATGGCTGTTGTGCTAGGGTTGGCTGCCCAGGGCATGCTCAGGCTTGCCACTGGTCCCACTCTGGCCCTTCAGCCTGCTGCCTTCTCTGTTATTCTCTAAAAGCAGTTTGCCTCACAGGCCACTGCCAAGCCCCAGGTTGCCTTTGCTGCAGGGCATTTACAGTGTTGAAGTGTTAATATGCCTGTTGCTTCATTAGAGACTTGTCTGCCTCAGGCCAGTGCTGCCCTGTGTCCTGCAGTTTGGCCTAGCTGGGAAGTCACAGATTCTCAGGTGGTCAGAGATCTGCCCTCTTAAACCTGCTTAGCTGGATCCCAGGTGTTGAAAGCACACATAGTTGGGTTTTGTTTTGATTTATTTGAGATAAGATCTACTTTGTGGCTTTGTCTAGATTGGAACTCACTATGTAGACTAGGCTGGCCTCGAACTCAAAGAAATCCCTCTGCCTCTGTCTTCTGAGTGCTAGCCTTAAAGGGTTGGGTCAACAAGGCCAGCTAGATTCGTAGGTTCTGCTGATCATGCATTCCCAATTCAGTGAGCAGTGTGGGAGTGAACACCCTCGGGTCTGAATTCAGACATTGATTTCTGATCTAGATTGGTCTACTAAGTATACTCACTGCTTTATTTAAAGTGGATTGATCGATTTCCTATCCCTCTGTTCACAGAGACAAATTAAATGCTTTACGGAGACACAAGGAAAAACTAGAAGAAAAAATCATGGATCAGTACAAGTTCTACGACCCTGCTCCAAAGAAGTGAGTGGATCTAAGATCGGTGACCCACAGTGACCATAGCCTGGAACCATAGGACAGGGCCTGCACCCCCACACACAGGTGCCCCTACAGCAATGGTTCTCAGCCTCTCTCGCTGTGACCCTTTAATACAGTTCCTCACGTTGTGGTGACCCCCAACCATGAAATTATTTTGTCGCTACTTCTACCTTCATGAATTATCAATATCCAGTTTGCGACCCACAGTTTGAGAACCACTGTCTTATGGCAAAGAAGTTAGAGCTTCTCTCAGCCCTGTCCTGTGTACCCCAGCTTGTTCTGTTAAGGTGGCAAATGCCAGCCAGTCCATGAGACACGGGGGTGGCTCACCCACGAGTCTCGATAAGAGGCAGAAACTCGTGAGTCAGAGTTATTAAAGCTGACCGGCATGGCTGGTTGGTCAGAGTTTTAACATGGTACAGACAGCACAGCCTTGGCTCTGTGAGGGAAAGGGATCATGAGCAAACACCCAGCTGGGCCCCACTGTTACCGGATGTGGTGTTGGCCTTATTCTCACTGTAGACACTGTCTGTAAGGGATGGCATCACAAGCAGTGTCTACCCCCTTTAGCAGTGGTCCCAGGTGTGGGACCTGTAGATAACCCACCGTCTCTTGTAGTATTTCCCCTGGTCATTGACCTGAAGACTTGAGAGTGGTCCCCATGGACTGTCTCAGCCCGGCTCTGGAGTTGGAATCTCCACAGGTCCTACAAGGAAGCTTCACTGAGACTCCCAGTCTCAGTCTTCCATGTGGTGGGGAAATTGAGGCTGCAGTAAGAAGTGGGGTGACAGGTTAGCTCTCCCCCAGGTACCTAAGGATGCCTTCAGTTTCTAAGCAGCTACACTTACATGCTTCCCTTTAACTGAGACACCTATGTCTCTGGTGTACCTGTGAACACCAGCCATGTCACTAGTGAACTTTAGCAGGTAATATGCCTGAAAATGACTTCACAGGGGCGGAAAAACCTGAACAGCTAGATAGAACAGCTCATTCTTGCACATCACAGATGAGTAACAGTGCAGTTTAAGTGGTCTTCTAGGAGATATGTGTGGGTTTCTGATGCCAAATACCCTTCAGCTACTGCACAGCCTGTACCCAACCATGAGGCTTCTCAGTTTCAGGCCTCAGGGGTGTAGATAACATCACGACAGATTTCAGGATCCTCCTCTTTTCTTATGGTCCCTGGGATTGCACTCAGGACCCTGTAAATGCTAGGCCTGAGCCCTGCCACAGAGCCGCACCTCCAGCCCAGGGCCATTGCTCGCCTCTGTGAGCATGGGTTTGACTTCTCAACATCTTCCAACTAGGAAGAACCACTGGATTGGAGCCAGAGCACTAGTCAAACTCATCAAGCCAAAGAAAGAAGGCTCCAGAGAACGGTTAAAATCCACCACAGATAACCACCCCTGGCAACCGGAGTCCTCAGACCCCGCCTCACCATCTGCCTCCCAGAACCTCAGATCACAGACGGAGAACTCTGACAATCCCCCCACCAGTTTGAACTGTGCAGAAGAACGAGACGCCCACAATGGGCCTGTGGGGAAAGGTAGGTACAGCTGCCAGATGTGTCAGACTCACTGACGGGTGTGCCATGCTGCCATGGGGACGTGTTCCCTACCTGGGCATGTCACCAAGCCTGTCCCTCCTATGGCTGTGTTGCCCAGAGCACTTTGGTATTTTAGGAAGCACCATTTATTACATGGGCTGTGTGGTTATTTGAACACTCAGAGTTGATGCTTGGGGAGACACGGCAGTAGATGTGTTTGAGGTTCCCTCAGATGTGTCAAAGGTTATGATTAGTTTTTCTGTACACATATATTTACCATACCATCCACATGCCCAGTTTTATTAAGCCCTGAATGGCTGTTGTCTTTTATCATTTGAAGCACCTTGGTTTATTCTCCACTCAGATTAGATCCTGAATCCGGGACACTGGGTGTGTCTTCCCTGTGGGTTGGCATTTGGAGTCGGCCAGGGGCTCTGATGTACAACAGGAACTCTAGTTACTTTTATAGTTCAAGCATCTCAGGCCAGATGAACTGCACATGACTGCCACTGCCTGTGGGATTTGCAGCATTTCCACGCTGAGGCATTTTATCATATTCCTGTGCAGTAAAATCTCATCTAAAAGTTAGATTGTTGGGGCCAGAGAGAAGGCTCAGCAGTGAAGAGCACTGGCTGTTGTCACAGAGGACCTGGGTTTGAGTCCTCTTCCCACCCACATGGCAGCTCACAGCTGTGTAACTTCCGCTCCAGGAATCCGATGCCCTCTCTAGCTTCCACAGACACTGCGTGTACATGATGCATTTAGATACATACAAGCAAGCATTCACACACAAAATAAAAATAACTCTTACTTTTTATTTTATTTATTTAGTTATTTATTTTTGAGATAGGGTTTCCCTTTGCGGCCCAGGCTGGCTGTCCTGAGACTCACTCTGTAGACCAGGATGGCCTCAAACTCAGAGATCCACCTGCCTGTGCTTCTGCCTCCCAAGTGAGATCAAAGATGTGTGTCACCACATCCAACTCCTGTTTATTAAAAATAAGACAGGTTGCCATGTAAACATACAGAAGGGAGAGTTTGGCAAGGCAGGTTGGTATGACATAGACATTGCTATCACAGCCACTGCCGGGTCTGTAGTGACTGGACACTTTTGAAGCTAGGTCCAGACTCGGGGTGATATTCAAAATGACCATCATGGAATCTGAAATACAATTTACCTTAAACATTTCAAGAAGTTCAAGTTTACTTTTCACCAGTGGGGGGACGGACAGACGGTTATTTATGCCAGACCTTCACTCTGAGTAACTTAAATTTTTGTCAAAGATACTGGAACTTTTTGAATTTATGTTAGGGAACCTAGGGCTCTCGGATGGAGGCTCTCAGGACACTGAGAATGAGTGACAGGTACCCTCTGAGGGTTATGTCACCGTCAGGAGTATGCATGCCTCTGTTGGCTGCCTTTCTGTTCTTTATGCCCATGGGAGTAGGTGAAAGGTGAGTCAGCCTCCGGAGTTCTAGGATTACAGGTGAGAGCTACCACACCTCAGCTCTTAACTTCTAGCTCTATTAGTTTAACCTTTCTTAGAGCCAGAGAGGGTTTACTGCTTCCGGTTTCCATACTGGCAATTTTTGAACATTTCTCATTTCCGCCTGTATTATTAAGTTGAATGGATGAATTAGTTGTGCTCAGTTTAACTGAGTTAAGAAAACTTTCAGAAGCCATGGTGTGGTGGCACACACCTTTAGTCCTAACACTTGGGATGCAGAGGTAAATGGATCTCTGGGTTTGAGGCCAGCCTATTCTACAGAGCAAGTTCCAGGACAGCCAAGGCTACAAAGAGACCCCCAGTCCCCTGATCTAAAAAAAAAGGAAAAGAAAGAAAAGAAAAAGAAAACTTTTAGAGAGAGCAATCTACCTGGTTCTAACTGCCACTGGGAGCTGAGTACCCTTGAACTATACCTCCTCTCCATCTCATCTAATCCCTAACAACCCATGAGGTGGACATTATTACTGTCCATTTCTTATTTATTCTCTAGAAGATGGTCTCTTGGAGATAACACTGAGGAGTAAAACTGATATAATAATAGAGATCGAAGCCTAGTGCCCTTGCCTTGGGCTCCTGAGCTGGCTCTGACAGGCAGCCCACCCAGCTGTGGAGTTCTGGTCACTAACCTGGGACCCTTATTCTGTAATGTGAGATTGGACCACTAGGTGGTGCTGTGGCAAAAGAAATAGAGATTCTGGTCTCTGCTTTAACACTAAACCAGGAGTCTGTTGAATCAGTTAATACCACTGAAAGGTATGTTCAGGAGCTTAGACCAGTTGTCTGCTTTGTCGTGCCTCCATTTTAAAAAGCCAAGAGTGGAGAACATGGGTGCATCTGAAAGGAAATAATTCTCCCAGGTCTTGGAGTTTGGAAAAGATATTTAAGTGTTCTAAACTCACATTGCCAATGGAGGTGATCCTAGAATTACAGCCTTTTGTGAGTGCTTCCGGTAGGCTGTGCGCTGACAAGGCCAGCATGTCATCAGGTGTGTCAGGTGAGGAGCCTGTCATTAAGATGATGAGTAAGAGAAGCTGGCTTCCATGTTAGTAAGCGTTCTTATTTAATAATTTAACACGCTGAAATTGAAAAATTGTCTAAGCTGGCGGCTCCTAGGGCAGCGTAGTTCTGATGTGCTTCATGAGTAATGGTTGGCACCGGGGTGCCACTAAATTAAATTGAGTCAGAGCATAAGTGGTTCTGGCCTGGGATTGGGTATTGGTTGGACAGGACTCAGATTTCCTAAGTACATTTTGCTAGCCTGGACTCATCTGTGATTATTGTTCATTTCATTTGTTTGTTTTCTGTTTTTCCTCTTTTGGGTTATCACAATGATAACAATTTAGCATATCAGCGCAAAAAGAGTCCCTTTATGAGAAGCAAAAGCAAGGATAAAGACAAGTCTCCATCAGCCCACCCAGCTCTCTCTAAACGCCTGCGGTTCTGGTCTTCCTCTGACACCCCATCCTCTCCCAGCGAGTCTGTCTCTCTCTCAGACATTGGGGATTTCTGATCCCCTCCTTTACCATGTGTCTGCATCGTGTGTCCCTCCTTTATTCCTAAAATTCAAACTACCAACCAAAGGAATCTAGTCCCTAGTGGACCCTGGTCCCTCGCCCCAGTTACAAAGTAGCCATCGTGGATTCTGGTTACAAAATAGAAGATGAACTGCCATCTCCCTGGACCAATTCTCCAGCACAGCACAGTTTAGGGGAACCTCGGGATGTCCGTCCATTTACTGGTCCTTGGGCCAGGAGACCCATGCTCAGTAAGTGAAGAGGCCTTGCCTTCCTCTCCCCCTGCATCTGCAAGCTTTTGTCGTGCCGTGTGCAAAGCAGAAGCGATCAGTTGTCGCTAAGCTTCCTGATACACCCAGCAGCCAGTGAGCCGCCTTTCTAAAGATTTATTTGTAAGCTGCTACACTTTGTTGCCTCTCTTTGTCAGGAGATAGAGCTACTGGCCTCTGTTCCTGAGCCTCCAGTCTGGGTTTTGAAGGATCGTCTGCTCTGTTTGAGCATTTTGAATAATTGAACTGATTTTGCAGAGCCAGAGGGAAGTTTTATGACTCTGTTGTAATTCTTTGACACTGTGGATGGTGAAATTAAAACCATAGTGGACAGAACATTTATCAGGACATAAGTCACACCCAGAGCAGGGGAAGACGCTGACCAGAGAGGCCACCACTGCTGTCACGTTTCTATCTCACACCACAGCTCTGTGATCTAGGCCGTGGTCCCCGTCTCCTCTGGTTAGTACACATTCTCTCTTAAAGCGACTGTTTGCAGCTCACTTTATCTTAAAAAGGAAAGGTTGTTGTTACTACTGCTGTACATGGAAAACAAGTGTCACCGTAGAAATCGGGTGACCATTTAAACCCGTAACTATGACAACATTAAGGTTGATTCTCATTGCCACTGACTTCAGCTTGTGACCCTGTCTTTAAGAACAGCAGGCCACCATGGTGCCTGGTCCTGGAGTCTGTCTTCCCTGCCTGCTGTTGGAATTGTGCTAGTTTCTGTCTGGTGCTCATGCTGTCTGTCCATCTTCACCTCCCTTCTGGACCTTCATTTTTACCTAACTCACAGCAAAGCCTCATCACTGTTCATTCTACCAGACTTGAGTCTTGCTTCTCATCAGAGTTATCATCCAAAATCCAATCTTTCCCTGGTTCAGCTCCTAAGATCTGGACCTTGAAACCACATCAAGAAGAGCCCTGAAGTTGAAGGGCTGGAGTCTAGTTTATGTAAGAGCGGTCTCCATCTGCAGCCTGGCACTCGGGCCTGTGGCATAGGGCTTACACAGCAGACCTGGCCAGCTGTTAGGAACGCTCCCGTGTTGGACTTTTTGCGGGAGGCTGGACCCCTGGGTCTTACCCGTGATGCAATCACACTGCCATCTTACTGTGTCCTTAGCCCTCCCTGCTCATTTATATCTTGTATCTGGAGCTCCCACACTGACTACTTATTTGGATTTCTGTTTTTTATTTAGATGAGTTTTTTGTTGCCGTTATTTTTGGAGGGGGTGACTTTCAAAAAATATTACTTAATTTCCACAAGTATGTGTTTATAGCAGAGAATTAACACTGCTTAAAAGCCTAAGATACAAGGTGAAAACCAGCTTGCAGAGATTAAGGTTTGGGGCTTTTTTGTTTGCTTGCTTGCTTTGTTTCTGAGAACAAACTTGGTGAGCTTGCCAGTGAACTTGCTTTGGAACACAGATAGCAGGGTCCTTAGCACCTCAGCGGCATATTTGGAGATGACATCTGCAGATGCTTGTTTGGGCTGTTGAGACAGGACTTGAGGTTCTGTACAGCATCACAGAAAGTGTGCTTTGTAGCTGACTTTGGACCATCACCAACATTTTATTTCTCCTCTTGAGTTCTGTTCTCTGCCAGTCCCTCAGCTGACTGTGTGGCCCACACTAGAACCTGAGCTAGCCTTGTGGTCCCCTCCTACCGCAACTTGGGGGGCCACCCAGCTTGTGTCTCTGTGGTCTGTGTGCCCTGCTGTACCTGCTTTGGGCCTCCGTGTGCTTGCCCAGCCTTGGCACGGGCCTTACAACCTCATCTCTCAATGTCTTCTGCCCCAGGCCCCAGGGATCTAAAACCAAAGCGAGGGTCCCCACGAGGAGGCAGTGTTGACCGTACAGAAGCCTCCACTGACCCAGCTATGAAGTCCTGGCCCTCAGAGCCTAGCTCTCAGACTTTCCCAACATCAGCCATCACGGCGGCCTCTTCCAGCTCCACCCCAGTTCCTAAGCACCCAGGACGCACTAAAGGTGAGTATAACCTCTCTAGGTGATGAACCCTGGGCCTGGAGCCCTTCTAAAGACCAGAGGTTATTCAAAGGGGCAAGCTGATGAAGACTTCTGAATCATAAGTTGATGCAAGCCTTGTCTACTTACCAACCAAGTGACTCAGGATAAATAATTCAATCACCAGTTTGCCTAAGTACCAGGAGAAAAACCTCAGGACCCAGCAGCATTCAGGCTTTGGTGGTACCAGAGCTGATATCAGGGAACTCCCTGGAGTCTGGAGATATTTTCTCTAGAAAAGATGAGTGAGAACGTCTTTAACCCAAAAATCTGTCGACAGAACCAAGGCCAAATGTCCCATACTGAAAATGCCCAAGTGCATCAGTGAAGGGTCTGCAGATTTGCTGTATCCTAGATCTCCAGTAGCTACATGTGTTCACACCTCAGATGCAAAATCAATGGTCTTTGACTCTCATTAGCTGAAGAGATTCCAGCCCTATTGCTTGGTCGGGTGTCCTATAAAGCCCATAGAGGCTCAAGGATTCTGTGGACATCGGGAAGAGCCTGTAGCCCCAAATAGGAGCAGCCACTACAGAAGTCAGTGGCGTAAACTGAGGTGTCTGGAAACATTGAGAAACAAGTGTTAAAATGCCTGACGGGTAAGGAAAGTTACTGTGCTCATGAAACAAGATGCTGTGAACAAAGTGATGTAAGAGAGAAGCATTTGAAAAATAAAGTAGGTAACGAGAAGGGGAGGAAATGCCTAAAACTGCCAGCCATATGATTGAAGAGCCGAAAATACAGAAGAAGGAAGGAAGGAAGGAAAACCACTGAGTATGGTTGCTTTTTCGGAGCTAGACACTCACTCTTGGAAGGCTCAGGTACGCGCAGCCTTGGCAACACTCATGGGGTCCTTGAGTTCATGGTCTGGACACTTGTTGCCACTGGTAAAGTAATTGATTTCAATATGGAGGTCTTGTCTTTTCAGAGGTGACCCCACATTTAGTGCTCAGAAACTGGCAAGCTTGGAGAGGCCTCTTGATGGCTGACTGGAGGGTTCCCCAACTAATTCCCTGTTAGAGGCTGAGGGTGTTAGGCTTGCTCAGCCTGTCCTCTTGGGTACTGGGTCCCATTTGTCTCCTTTCTCTTTCTTCCTGCCTCCTGATGGCATTGTGACCCCTAAGATGAATTGCCCCCACACCCTCAGCCTTTGGTGCTGCTGGATTTGGGGGTTGGCAGGGTTTCTGGGGTACTAGACTCAGCTCCTTTACCTGGTCCCTAGGCCAGAGCTCTCTTACCCGTCATGCACAGGCACAGAGTGTGTCTTAAAGTTAGATGGAATCAGGCCAGTGCATTAGCCCATCTCTTCCTAGGTAGACATATGAGTGGGGAGGCACCATCTATAGCCCCTCCCTCACCTCAAGACCTTAATTACCTTGATTCAGGGGCTGAGCAAAAGCCAGAGTTGGTCATGCCACCAGAGATCCCAGGGGTTTCCTTGTGGGTTATAGATGTTCTAGAACTCCAACACATTAACTTTATTTCCACTTTAGGTTGTAATTCAGATGACAACCTCTGCGAGTCTTCCATGGAGCCTGAGGGTCCCTACCACAGGCAGCCAGGTGAGTGGCTGGTGTATTCTTAGGTGAGTTTTTGTTTAAGTTAATGCTCCTTGGGAACAGCAAGCCATGGGCCTTCTGATGTTTCTGAAGGCTTGCTCAGTGCTGCTCCATACCTGTACTTGGCTCCGAAGCTACAGAGATGTTAGAACACTGCCTTTGCCCCTCGGAGTTCAGAGCCCAGCAGCAGAGGCTGCTGCAGGTGGACCAGGAGAGGTCTGCAGACCCTAGAAGGGATGCTCCACCTATGGCAAGGAGTGACTCAGGCTGACACTCAGTCACAAGTGCTGGGTCCCTCCACCTCTGTTACTAGGAGCCTTGCTTGAGTTTTCAGTTTAGAGCAGATGAATGTTTGAGGCAGAAAACTGAAAGAAACTGAAGAAGAACTACAGCATGTACAACAGCCACTTTGCCCCTGATATCCGGCATCCCCTCCTGGGATTACCTGCAGGAGACACTCAGACATGCACTGCAAGTTCTGTGCAGTGAGAAAGGTGGTCTCTAAGCTTCAACCCTGGGTTTGCCCAGAGGAACCTTTATACACCTTTCGTACTGGAATTCTGTAATGTGGCCTGTTTTGTTACCATTGTAAACTAGATATCTAGACTTGGTGACCAATGGAGACCTAGCTCTGCCAGTTACGACCGCCCTGCTGGGTTCTGGGTCTAGCCAGTTGCCTCAGGAGAGTATATGCAGCATCCTGCAGAACTTCCTGGCTGAAAACCCTGGCCTGAACTGGTGTAGAACTGCCTTGATTAAGTTTCTTCCTCAAGTCAAGATGTTAACTTGGGATCTGCCTGGTCATTAGCTCTTTGTATTAAATGCAGTCGTTTCTTCTCAGCATCACAGCCAAACAGCCTGGAGGGCAGCAGGAACACATCCGGCAACAGCTCACCCCTGAGCCTCAAGGGTAAGCTACTCCCCCTGGAACACTTGGAAACATTTATTTGGACATTCTGCTCTGTGCTAATACACAGTTCAGATCTGCTTAGTAGGGCTGCAGACCCATTCTGGTGCAGTCATGGGCTATACACCAAGGTTTCAAGCCCAGGCCAGTGAGTTTTTGAACAGATTAGGGCTCAGATCCTTCTTTCCCTGCCTACCCTGAGGACGTGGGTAAGTCACAGATACTCTGGGTTCAAGCTATGTGGAATAGAGATAGGGATCAGTGTTCTTTTCCACCCAGAACTGAGAACAAATATGACTCTTTTTGGAAGATGAATTTGTATCCCAGGCTGTTCAGCTCACGTCAGAGCCAAGGCCAGAGTCTTACCATGCTAGTCTGTATAGTACCAGGACTCTACCCAGGAGTCCATGTATGTTAGACAAGCACTCTGCCAACTGAGGTGCATCCCAGACCAAATTTAATTCTTTAACAGAAATTTTACATTTTAAGGATTTTGTTTCATGGTCTGTTTTTGTGTTTGGAACTCCTCCCCATGCATTTGAAGAGGACATAGATGCTATCACTCGACATTATTGTTTGAGACTACATTTATCAAGATTTGTTCATCTTAACCTTTTCAGAGATTGACCCCTGCATGATCTGGCTGTAGTGGGTGTTGAGTGAACTTTTATTATGTGAGTGATTGGGAGCTTAGGAGCATGTCAGGTTAGTAATTTAGATGTCACTGTTTGCTTCAGCAGCACACACACTGACATTGGAACAGTGTATAAGAGAGGCATGGATGACATGCAAACCATGGAGCCGGGAGGTTTCCATGTTTGTGCACTGGGCTTATTGCTCAGCCAGGAGGTTCCCATGTTTGTGCACTGGGCTTATTGCTCAGCCAGGAGGTTTCCGTCTTTCTGCACTGGGCTTATTGCTCAGCCAGGAGGTTTCCATCTTTCTGCACTGGGCTTATTGCTCGGCGTAAACGTTACACCTCAACACACACGCTTTTCATAACTGGAGTCTCTGTCTTTTGTGACACAGAGACAATTGTTGCTAGTCCTGGGAGATGGTTTTTGTTAAGAGTAGAGAAATAGGACAGGGTGTAGCTCAGTTGATAGAGTGTTGGTTTAGCATGCATGAAGCCCTGAGTCCAGTCCCCAGTGCTGCATGAACTAGGCGCAAGCCTGTCATCCTGGTACCTGGGAGGAGGAGGCAGGAGGACCAGCCGGGACAACATGAGACAGAGTTTTATAAGTAAATAAAAAAATAATAATAAAACATGGAGAATTATTGTCTGTTGCCTAGGAGATTGAAAGAAATTTTAAGTACATTTTTAAATCTTAGTGAAAGATTTTTCGCCGGTTTGTTGAGAGTTCAAGGATAGTGTTAATGGCTGCCTGAGGAACTATTGTTGCCTAGGGCTTGGGGGCAGCCATTCTCAGTTGGGATGGTTTGAGATGAGTGCAAGGAGTGGAGAGAGCGGAGACTGATGTGTGCCCTGTGTTGCCCTCCAGGTTCCTCTGATCGTCTGCACAGCCGGTGTGAGAGCTTCAGCAGCTCAGACCTGATCCCCAGCAGGGATCCCACCACACTGTCTTGGGATGCCAGCACCCTGGGGCGTGGTATTCTCAGCCGCCATGAGTGCCCTCCACTATGGAATGGGCCTGTCCCCCAGGAAAATATCCAGAAGAAGAGTGGAGCTCCAGCCCACACTGGGGGGCGGCCCCGCTCGGCCTCGCCCAGCAGTGAGATGGTCACCTTGGAGGAATTTTTAGAGGAGAGTAATCGCGGCTCTCCTGCTCATGTGAGTTCTCTGGCTCAGCAGGACCAGTGGTGTAGGGGTGGACAGAGGGCTGGCTTGACTGTGCAGTATATTGAGTGCCCTAGCCAAAGGATGGCTGAGCGGGCCCTCAGGCCCCAGACATCAGAGGCTGCTTTCCCCTTAGAAACCAGGCTGGTATTGCCAAGGGCCAGGACCCACGTGGGGTTGGATGTCGTCACACTGGGTTTGTGACAGAGTGAGTGCCGCTTAGGCTCTGTCATCTCCAGCAGCCTTTCAAAATACCACAGAGTGAACAGTTCAGATCCCTGGGCCTTGCAGTTTTTTTATAGCCGTCTTGCTCTGTTCCTGCAAAGAATGCAGACTTCATTCATGTCTGGCACAACTGTGCTTGCATGCAGTGACTTGAATTCTCTATGATTTTTACATGCGACGATGTAATTGAGTTTTCTAAATATATTTGTTAAATTGTTTAGAAATATGACAATTTAGTTGGAGCTGGGCATTGTAGCCATCCCCTTATAATCCTAGCACTGAAAAGGCAGAGATATGCAGATCCCCAAGGCTCATTGGCCAGCCTGCTAGTCTAATTGGTGAGCTTTGGGCCAGAAAAAGACTTGTCTCAAAAAAAAAATCAAAGTGGACAGCATTGGAGAAGTTTTTCCTTTGGCCCCCACATACATTTCTGCATGTTGCAACATTGCATATAGATACACATACTTGGGAGTATTCATTGAGTACCTGGTATCTATTGGGTAGTGGGCATGGTGCCTGCTCGCTACAAGTAAAGACAACCAGCTCCTCAGTGCCTGGCTTCGTGGTCAGCGCAGTAGAAAAGCATGGGGTCCTTGCACCTGTGTTTCTGACTATTACGTGCTGGCTTCATGCCAGCTGCTGCAGCTCCCCAGCTAAGAAGGACAGACTACCCTGGAAAGGAAGTTGATGTCTATTGTTAATAATTTCTGGGCCCTACTGTAGGTCTGAATTGCTTGACATGCTTGCCGGAACACAAGCCACACTGGGGTCTCTGGATGGATGGGTCTGAGGCAGTGCTCATGTCATTTCAGTGGGCATCATATCAACTGCTGATACAGTGGCCTAGTCCAGGAATAAGGGAGCACCTGCAGCCGGAGACTCCCCCTTGGTCCTGGTATGGTGTCCACAACAGGCTGAGGGCCCCTCCTGCTCAGACCTGTTATCAATGACAGAGCCTCAGGCCCTATAGGCTCACTCACCTCTTCTCGGCTTATGAGAGGCCTTTTGTAGCTCGCTCTTTGGAATCTGATGTGGTAGCCATATAGCCCCCCCACCTACCTCCTTTGAGTACATGGGACCGCTCAGTTTGAACCACAGTAGAACCTTCCCAGGTAGGGTCTCCACCCAAGCCTTTGATTTTCAAGAAAAGACATAAGTTGAGTCCCAGGGGTAGCCAGGAAGGTTGATCTTCTGAAGGTGGTGGGTATTCAAGACTTAGAAATTCACTTAGACAAAGACAGGCACATTTTACACATTTACTCATGTGGAAGCCAAAAGAAACTGGTACAGAACAAGTGAGTTTCAGTGGCAAAACTGGAAGGGAAGCATTTGGAGATTCCAAGCACAAAGAATTTATGCATGCTTGGGGATGTTTATGCATGTATAGAAGGCCAAGTACCCTGATTTAAATGGCAGTTATAAGTCCTTCAACAGGAGCCAAGTGGGGCAGGGAGAGAGAGAGGATCAGCAGGTAAAAAACGCTTGCCACACAAGCCTGACGACCTGATTCAGTACTCGGAACCCACACAGAAAGCTGGCTATGGTGGCAGACACTGGTAGTCCCAATGCTCCTCCAGTAGGTGAAAGGTCCAGAGGAGCTTCCACAGAAGCTCAGGGCCAGCTAGCCTGGGGCACGTGAGAGGCCCTGCCACAGCAGGTGGAAGCTGAGCGCCAGCTTCCTCACCTGCACACTGGCAGAAGTAAATGATTGAATGAAAACAGAAGTCGAGAGCAGAGAGGAGGGGCCTGGGGTGGAGAAGGGCCCAGGGTAAGACAGCCCTGGTCTAACCTCAGACCTGCCCTGCCATCTCAGGTTCTGTGGCCTACTTGACCTCATTTCCTTATCTGTCATAAGTAGTTCCACAGCTTGAACCAACCCTGCCAGGCTGCTTTGAGAACTGGGTGAGTGTAAATAGATTTTTTTTTTTTTTTGAGCCGCCAGCTCAATCCAGAGACTTATTATTAATTATAAAAGCTTGGTCTTAGCTTAGGCTTGTTCCTAGCTAGTTTTTATAACTTAGATTAATCCATATGTTTTGAATCTATGTTCTTTTATGTGGCTCAGTTACCTTTACTCTGTTCTGCCCATCCTGCTTCTTCTCCATCTGGCCAGCTATTGGCCATTAGCTCTTTATTAAACCAATTGCAATGACACATCTTCACATGGTATAGGAGAATATTCCACAACAGATGAAGTAGGTTTGGGGGAGATGAAGCCTAGAGCACAGTCTGGTAGCACAGGTGGACATTATCAGCCACAGCACTTCGCTTCCTAGATGATGCCCACAGCGTACCATGTCAGCACCACCTTTCTGGGATTGTCAACATCGGTACAGAAGGCTCCTGCCTCTGTCCTATCCTTCAGTCTGGCATCAGTGCAGGTCACAGCAGGCCGGGATCTAACTCCGATAGGAACTGGTGGCCCCTGATTCTTGCATCTTGTCTGAGCTCCCATTTCTTCCTCCTCCCGCTGAATTTAAGTGTTTGTGTGTATGTTTGGACACATGCACAGTAGCGCATGTGGACATCAGAGGCTAACTGGGAGTTGGCTTTCCCCTTCCATCAGCGGGTCCTGGGGATCTGACTCAGGTGAAAGCCTCAGTGGCATGTTTTCCACTGAGCCATCTTAGTAGCCCATCAGCTTTCGGGGGGAGAGGGGGAACCTCACCTTGATTGCTGCCTCTCCTGGCCTGTGAGATGCTAGCCAATGGCTACAGTCCATAGCAGCATCCTTGCCTCTGATAGCTCTGCTTGTTTCCAAGGTGGTGGCAAAGGATGCCTTCTCCTGGACAGGAGAAACAGCCCTAGAGAATTCGTTCTGTGAACCCTGAGATGAGCTGTACCCACTCATGGGCCCTCTACCTCTCTGGCTTCCCTGTCCCATCCCCTTCTCCTCCGTCTCAGGAGGAAGATGTGGGTGGCAGTGCCGGCTCTGGTGTATGTCCTGCTTCTTTCCTGTCCTCATGAGTGCCCAAGCCTGGGGGATGGATGAGAACGAAGGGCTGATTCATCTCCAAAAGCTTTCTCACTCCTGCTGTCTACCTTGAGACAGGAAAATGGCCGAAACAGCTGGCTGTGTCCTGGAGGTCTCCTTCCCAACATTAAAATTGATGGCCTGTTTTGACGTCACTTTCCTCTGTGACCCCTGGGCTCCTGGCCCTCATTTCAGACTGCTTCCTGGGCATGCCGAGAAGAAGTCCATCAGAGAGAAATGTCAGTCCAGATTCTCGGGGATCCTCAGCCCATTTTTTCATCTCTGTTCTCTCCTCTCCCCAGGACTCCCCCAGCTGCCGTGATGACCTTCTTAGTGACTACTTCCGAAAGGCCCATGATCCTCCAGCCACGGGAAGCCAGCCAAGACCACCAGCTAGGAAAGATGGAACCAAAATGCCCACCAGCTTTGTGGCTCCCACCATCAAGATGTCAGTCAGTACCTCTGAGGGGCAGCAGCTGAAGCCAGGGCATTATGTAAAGCCTAACTTGAGGCCATCTGAGGCTGAGGCCCTGGCTGGGGTTTCTTCGAGACAGGTCCAGCCTCCCCAGAGCCTGTCTCTGGGTAGACCCAGACAAGCTGCAGTGCCCTCGGCTTACCACATGGCTGCCAGCCGGAGTGCATCTCTGAGTAGAACCTTCAGCCTGGCTTCAGCTGACCTCCTCCGGGCTAGTGGACCAGAAGCCTGCAGGCCAGAGTCTCCTCAGAAGCCAGGGTATCCTGAGGCTGCAGGAACCAGAGACACAGGCAGCCATGGCCTGCAGGGCGCCCACAGTCTAGCCCGGGAGCGGACTCCACTGGTAGGAAAAGCTGACAGCTCCTCCCCAGGCCCAGGTACTCGTGGTCGGCCATTGGACACAAGGCGTTTCTCTCTGGCTCCCCCAAAGGAGGAGAGGCTGGCCCCCCTGCAGCAGTCTGCCACATCCCCAGCCCTAGCCACCGGATGTGGCAGCAGTAGCAACCCCCCAGTCCAGCACTTCTCTCCTGTTACGGCTCCTGCTGTCAGGACAAAACCCAAAGTGCCACCACACTCTGGGGAGGTAGCCACCGTTGCTCCTGTGCGGTCAGGGCTCAACACCTCAGAAGGAGATGGGGGCCCAGGGCATGGCTACAGCGAGGGGCTCCTGACCAAAAGCCCTGGTAGATCTCCTGACTTGGCTGCCCACATCAGCCGGGGCCCCGATGACTATGGTCAAGGGAGCAGCTCAAAGGGCACACCAGTGTCCCCAGAACCAGGTGGGGACCCACAAACAGTGTGGTATGAGTATGGTTGTGTGTGAATCTTGTCATTTGCAGCTTGGAAACCCTAAACTACTTGTGCGCCTTCGGATTACAATGGCCTTCTTTCCTGTTTGACCATTGTGCTGGGAAAGGGTATGGAATGGGGACTGGAGTTCCCACACAGTCATCCTATTGATGGAAACACTGTGCCAAGCCCTAAGAGGATTACTCTCCAGGGTCTGTAACTTATCTTCTATGTCTACAGCTTCCAACAGCTGGTATCTTAGGGACTAATCTATTCAGCATGGGGACTGCTTAGAATTCAGTGGCAAAACCAGTTTACGAAGAAACAGACACTACTTGAGTAGAAATACTCATCTGCAACCTGTCAACCTCCATTTAAGAGTACACACATGTGAATACACGCATGTGTGCCAGGCTCACAGAGCTACGTCCCGAAGATGAGTCTGGAAACTCCGCTCCTGCCTAACAGCCATTGATCCTAGGAAAAGCTTAGGCTGGTCGAATTGCAAACATCTGCAGGGCATTGGGAAAAGCCCAGAGCAGGAATGGCTTCCCATTCCTGGGCTCCAAGCACTTCCCCTTACAACAGGATGAAGCTTTAGAATCAGCCATAGGGTCTGGGCTCTGCTTAGGAGGGTTTGAGGCTGCCCAGGGACCAGTCTTTTGGGACCTCCCAAGCTTACTTTTCTGCAAACACTGGATATGCTAGGCCTAGGGTGTGAAGCAAAGAGGTGTCCTATGTGTATCCCAGCGAGGACTGTCTGGAAGGCATAATTAGTACACTAGGAAGACCAAAGTGACACTAATGTAATGTGGCTGTTGCACCCAGCCTTCCTTAGCTCAGATGGAATGTTATTTCTGAATAATTTTGGGGATAAAAACCAAATTTCTTTAATATATATGTATACACATGAATCTATATATACTTTCGGGGGCCTATTTATGTTCCTGTTATGTTGGAAGTCATTCTTTCAGGGTCTGACTGACAGGCTGTTTGTGGATTTGGTCCAGTTCCTGAAATGTTTCATTTCCTACTGTAATGGTGCTTTTCCCAGGATGGACTAAATGATTTATTTTATGTTTTGATGTTATGTTCTGAGAAAGAGACAGGGGAGACCTCTGAATGTTAACGAGATCCATGGTAAGTAAGGGTGTTTGAGTTACATGTTAAATAGCCATTCGCTTTGGAAGACAAGGCAGGGCCATAATAAAATGGAATGGAACCTGGCTGAATCCTGGTTTTCTTTAGTAAACACCATGGCTGCATGCAGTGGGCTGCCACAAACTGGGGCTTCCAGTTTCCACGCTGCAGCCACCTCCTCAGCTGTGGGAGTCCATAGTTGACTGAGTCCTTAGGTATTCGAGGCTGCACAGATAACAAGATGAATGTAAAGGGCAGACCTGTCCTGTAAGTGACAGCGGCCCCACAGACCATGTGACATTAGTCGGTGTCAGGTAAATCCCAGGTGGGCATAGGACTCTGCAGTCAGGATCCCTTTTTGGTTTTCTCAAAACTACACAACTCCCAAGTGCTGGATATTAGATTTGGATCTTAGGGCCCTGTGTTTAAATCAGTTAGGAGGGTGGCTGGGACAAGAAAAGGTATCTAAATCTCCCCTAGGTGACTAAATCTTGTCCTGTTTCCTGGCCCACCTGACTTTCAAGTTCCTTCCTCCCTCAGCTGACTTCCCATGTAAGCCATTCTTGCCTCCTGGCCCTGCCTTCCTTCCCGAGGCTCTGCAATCTGTTGGGTCCCGCTGCTTGGTGGGAACCGCTATCCGTGGAGTAGTCACTTGGCAGGCTTCACTCTGTGTGGCCTTTGTAGGATTTGACACCTGGCCAGTCATGCCTTGTTGTTGGCACCCTTTATCTCACGACTGTGTCCCTTCTGGGACAGCTTTCCCACACTTAGACATCCACGCAGAGCCTGTGGGCTGCCCTGGGTTCTTTCAGCTCCCTCGACACCTCCCCTGCGCTCATAAATGTAGATCTAGAAGCTTTAGGCATAAAGCCTTCCATACTGCACTTTAGCTCCTCAGCTCCCCAGGCTCTCAGCAGACACCGTCTGTGGTGCCATCACAGAAGCCCGAGTCTGCCCTTGACCCTTCTCTAAACTACATTTAGAAATCATGCTAGAGCCTTGCCCTGCCCTTAGCTAGATTTTTTCATCCCAAGCCTCATCCTCCAGCATTGGGGCCCTAGTTCTAGTCTCTCTGCTTCATGTTGTCTCTTCAGCCCACCCCAGCCCTAATGTAAAGGCTGCTGTTACGGTCACCAACAGCACTAAATCCAAAGGCAATTTGATGACTCTGGTGCATTTACCCCAAGTGACCCTTTGAAACACCCCTCTCTGGGGCTCTGCAGTAGCCACACCCTGCACTCTGCAGACTGAGCCCTGCACACCTGAGGCACACCTAGGCTTCTCATCAACCCGCACGCCCTGACAAGCTCCTACACACCCACAATTCTAATTACAGGCCATCCCCAGGAGGCGCAAAGCTGACATCCTCAGCTCCCATCTCCTTTGGAATTCTACATTTGAACACATGACTGAAATGTCCCTTAAGGGGCCTAGAACCTAACTCACATCTACCCCAAACACCAAAGCTGGTTGTCAGTCTTTCACTCATGCCCATGGTGTTCGAGATCACCTTGTTTTCCCCCATGTTCCTTCCTTCAGGTAGTTTCAACTCAAACCTTGAGTCTGCATCCAATCCCAAGTGATAATGGTCCTATAGCAACACTATGGGTCCAGTGGTTAAGGAGTATATCCCAATACTAACCTCTCCTAGGTCCCATGTCCCAAACTCTACACTGATTTAGTCTTTCAAGTGTCTGGAAAGTACCCAAATGACAGATGAATTTTTGTTCACAGCACGAGGTGAGGTCTACAGAGAGATTTGGGACAAGGAGCTCTAGAGAAAACACTTAGAACAAAATAAACATGGGGGGGTCAATCTGGCAAATACTTGGGTCTGGGAGGGATGGATGTGCACATCTAAATCTTACTGGTGTAAAAGATTTATTACTACAAATAGTAAAATTTATCCAAGTCTGTGCAACCAACTGATTGTCAAAGACTGTTCTCATTCATGGTTACCATGCATATGTATGGATGTCAGCCTGTGCATGGCTGACAAGTGGTTGTAGTTCCAAAGTGAATGTGGGTTGATACTTTGTCAGCAAGACAAAGGGGTATCCAGTCAAAGATTTCATTGACTGTGAGTGGCCTGCTAAATCAGGTAGTGCTTTCTGAATGCTGCATTATGTCCAGAGACTAGAAAACAAATGTTGCACCAGCATGGTAGCACAGACCATGCCGGTTAATCCCAGAGTTCAAGAGACTGAGACAAGAGAGAGGATCTTGAGTCCAGGTCCCCCTGAACTACTTAGTGAAACCTTATCTCAAAACAAAAAGCCAGCCTTAAATCCAGCCATCAATGCAGCATGCCCATGCCTGTGTTGTAAATACTTGGCTGATTTCAAACTGCCTGCATGGTGTGTAATAGAACATGGACCAGGAAGAAAGGTGTACAGTAGCAACCCCCCCCCCACACACACACACACACACCCACCCCGTAAAACCCACTATACGGATGAAATAAGTATAAACCTTGAAGGTACAGAACTTGTAAAACAATCTAGAAGCGGACGGATTTTTGAGTTTTTACGATCTTTGTTTTTATTGTTTGACTGTAACTGGACATAAGTTCATGTTTGGTAATGAACTTATTTGTTTGGTAAGTTCATGTTTATTAATTTTATTTGTTTACTTCACATCCCAACCACAGTTTCCCCTACCTCCTTTCCTAGCAATGGCCGCCTTTAACGACTGGTTCGCACAAGTCAACTGGTCTGCTCTCAAGAGCCAGAATGGGCCAACTTCTCACCAGCAGGAGTGGACTAGGGGTAATAGGGACATAAGATCAAGAAGAAAGTCAAGAAGTAGGGGGTGGGGAAGCTAGAGGTCCTTAGACTGACCTGGATTCAGGGGAGTGGCAAAGGAGAAACCCACTCAGTATCTGGTGGTACAGTGGACAAGGCAGGTCATTCCAAACTCCACTGCCCTGAGACCCAGCCTAGGGGAGCCAGGGTCCATCCCTTCCCTCCCACATGCTTTCCCTTCTCCAGAAGCTAGCTTGACACTGAGGCTCTACCTGGCAGCAGTCAGTCAGGGCTGGGGGTCAAGGATCTCCCCTGCTGTCATCTAGTACTTGTGGAAGCAGAGACAGGAAGATGGCTGGGCACAGCCTGATGACCCATCCCAGTAAGTCTGCCTCATTCTAGTCAGTCTAAATCAGACACTTGTTCGTCATCTCCCTGCCCCTAATTACCTTAAAAGGTCAGAGGAAGGAATTTGGGTCCTTTATCACCAGTGGCTGTGGAGACTGCACCCTCCCCTGGCCCCTGCAGGGGCAGTGGGGGAGAGCTGGCCAGTGCCTCCCTGTGTCAGCCTGGGGTGTGCTCTCACCATCTCAGATTGGTGTGGATGGGTGCAGAGCCTTCATCGGATCCATGCCACGCCCCTGTCCTGTGAGCATTTCATCTGTGCTAGCCCAGAAATAATACCTACGAGGAAAGCAAGACTTGGGGCAGTTAGCCTTCAGCAGTTCCACTCCCAGATAATGGCAGGAGCAATAAAGGCCTAGGGGCGAGGGTGGAGAGAAGGGTTGGGAAATGGCAGTCAGTCTTTGTTGGATCCTTTCGATGAGACCTGCCATGCAGTGCAGTGTGAGGGATCATGAGGTTCCCTGGCCTAGGCCTCCTAAGGGAGCAGCTCTCAGAAGGCCAACCCTGCCCAGACTTCTGGGATGTGTCCTGACCCTCCTCACTGTAATGTGTAGGGCAGGAGAACATGGAATGCAGGGTGGACCCTGGCCCAGGGAGAGGAAGAAGGGAGGGGCACAGGATTATTGATCTTCAATTTACTCTTTCCTTCATTCCTTTGCATGGACCAACTCTCTGCTGAGCTGAGCTCCACCCAGAGGTGAAAATGGAGAGGTCCTTGCTATAAGGAGAAATTGTATACCTAGAAAAGAAAAATCAGTGTCCTAACACAAAAGGAAGGTAGTTGGGGGTGGGGGAGAAGAAGGAGGAAAAAGAAGAAATGAAAACAAGGACAAGCCTAGCAGAGCTCTTAAGCCTGTATTGGTATCTGCAGACCAGCCTGAGGCTGGCCCTTCCATTATAACAGAGAACTCTAGCATCATGCAAGGGACACTTGGCACCCAGAAGAGACTTCCCTCCTCACTATAATTAGATGAATAAAAAGAGAACTGGATAGAGGATAACAACAAAAATCTAGTGATTTAGTAATGCTTTCAGTCGGCATCAGCACTTCATCATGTCTGCAGTGGCTGGAGGGATGCTTCTTCCAGGAAGCCACCTGACATGCACCCTGCCTCTCTCTCCCACTGTAGCCCTGCCATGCTTTATTGTGGTATGATGTTTGCTAATTCTGTATATCATGAAAAGAATCTCCTTGTTCCTATCACTTTCCATGTGCCCTTCCTGGAAAGATACAGGTGAATGAATAACTGATTTCCTGATGTCCTTGTGTCTTTCCGCCCCCCTCCTGCTTCTCATCCAAACCCACATGTCCATCCTTCATTTTCAGCCCTTCAGAAAAACCTGATGAAAGCCCATTTTCTCTAGAAACGCAGCTCTCCTGTCCTGGATGGTACCCAAGCACAGACATTTGGTTCTATGACCTCTGTTGTGGAACTATACAGAGGAGATGATGGACTGTGTAAATACCACAAGTGCTAATAAATGCCGAGAACTCTCCTTCAGTTGGTCCATCCCTCAAGCAGACTGCTGTGTAGGGACTTAGTGGCTGTATTCATTTCTCACCAGAGTTATGACAAATGACCACAAATTAGTGTCTCAGAACAGCACAGATTTATAATCTCAGAATTTTGAAGGTCAGAAGCTGCCTGCATTTTCTGTCACATTCCCCTTCCCTCCTTCAAAAGAGTCTTCTGCATTTCTCCTTCACCCTTGCTGTGTCATGAGCTCCCCTAAGATAGCCAGATAACCTTCCTGTCTCCACATCTCAAGATTTTGAGCCAGAGAAGAATACAGCCATCTTCTGTGGGTGCTAGGCTAAGGAGGGATGGCTCTCTTCATTCACAGAGCACTTGCCAGGGCCAGACACAGTTCTAAGTTTTAGACTCATTAACTCATTTGCTACAATCCTGTGAGGTATTGCTTGTGATGCCATTGGAGGCTCAGAGGGACACTTCAGGTCACAGAGCATCAGTAGAGAATGCTGGGTTTGGTGGATGCTGCTTCTGACAATTGAGCATCCTCAGTCTGGCTCACAAATTTGTAGCCAGCAAAGCCCCTTGGTGCCTTCTCTGCCTCACCTGCTCTCTTCACACCTCTTGAAAATTTAGTTCTTTCCTTCCTTTCTTCCTGGACTAGGCAAAGGACCCAGAACTTCATGCATACCAGTCAAGTATCACTGAGCTCCATCACTCCCAACTCTTGTTTTTGTTAGGAGACAGAGTCTTGCTAGGTTACTTAGACTGGCTTTGAAATTGCTAGAAGGGCCTCATTCAGGTACCCCCACACACACTTTATCCTCTAGAGTAGCTGAGACCACAGACCTGTACCAGCATACTCAACTAGTCAGGTTTCTATGTTAGTCACAAGTGAGAGTTCCCTTATGTTCAATTTGTAGGTTGATTGTTATATTAAGACCATTTTAGAGAAGAAACTGAGACCCATGGAAGCTGCCTAATTTTTCACAGCATCAGACCCTCAAAAGTTCCCTGCACTTCCCCCTTCTCAAGGAACTCAGCCTGAGTAAACCCAGCGAGAAAGCTTCTTCCTGGAGTCTCAAGGCCAGCATGCTAGATCAGTGGTTCTCAACCTTCCCAAAGCTGTGACTCTAATACAGTTCCCCAACCATAAAATTATTTCGTCACTACTTCATAACTGTAATTTTGCTACTGTTATGAATCATAATGTAAATATCTGATATGCAGGATATCTGGTATGCTACCCCCAAAGGGGACATGAGCCACAGGTTGAGACTTGCAGCTCTCAATGCATATACTCATAATCCACCTGGACTTGAGCTGACCACCTCCAGCACACACACACACACACACACACACACACACACACACACACACACACACACACACACAGAGCAGCCTCAGCATCTCCTGTCTTCAGGTGTTCTCATTAGTCACAGTCTTCTGAGATCCTTCAGATTACGTAGGGAGGAGCAGAAACAGCCTTGTGGGGCTCTGCTTGCCCAGGCCATCTGATGAATCAGCTCAGGCCCCAGTCTGCCTGTGTGTGGTTGATGCCAGAAATGATCATTCACAGAGCAACCAGCTTCCTGCTGCCCAGACTATTCTAGAAGGTGCTTGACTCAGCAAGGGCGGGTATTTCTGAGGAGGAAAGTTGTCTATCTGCATCCACTTGCATGATCAGCTCTGCCTAGGTCACGTGACAGGGAACACGGGGCAAGGCAGGCTGTGATGGGAACCCTGGCGCTGAGCTGACACAGAATGAGCTGGTGTTGGAGACTGGGGTAGGACTGTCTGTTCTTCTGTCTGGAGAATGAAAAGAGATTTGCTCTGAGGCTGGCCAGCTGTGCGAACAAGCTGGGGGAAACAGCAATTTTTAAACTTAGTTAATCTTTGCTCCTTCTTAACTCCCATTCCGCCCTTTGTGTGTATATATCCACTGCTTCTGTCTAGTCCCTATCCCAGCGGGAAGCAGAGACCAGAGGGGCAGGCTTCAGAATACTGACTCACAGGGTGGTCACAGGGAACTAGCATATCTGGGGACCAAGGCTCCCCCCAAGACCCACAGGAGGAAAGTAAAGAAGGGCAGTTCATGGGAGCCGACACCTTCAGCAAGAGGAGGCAGCCACCTAAATTAGCCACCCTGGCAGAGGAACTAAGTCCCTTGGGTCCCCACTATCCTCCTATTGGCTAAACACAGGAACCAAGGCAGAGGCCAGGACTCAGTCCTCCAAGAAATGGGTGATGCATGGGTGTAGATGGGCAGACACACAGAAAACTCCTGCCTTGGTGAAAATGTCATGCACTATAGCATGAATTCTAATTGATCGTAATAATAAAAATCAGGAGTCAGATATCAGGGTAAATGCTGAAAGATCAGAGCGGTAAAGGAGCAGCCCCTAGAGAGATTTCTTACCTCTAACTGAATCCTCGGGCTGAAGTGGGTGAGCTCCTGGCTCCTCCCACCTTATATTCCTCTCTCTCCCCATCCATATCACTTCCTGTCTCCACCCCCCTAGTACATGTGAGCCTCCCAAGTACGGCAAACAGAGGCATGAGATCCCAGGTGCTGGGACTAAAAGTGTGAGTCTCCACTTGCTGGCTATGTTTCTCTTTTAGAATGGATTAATCTGATGTAACCCAGGGTGGCCTTGAACTCCTGATTTTCCTGCTTCTTCCTTCAAAGTGCTGGGATTAGAGGTGTGTGCTACCATTGTCTGGCCTCTATGGTAAACTGGTAGCTAGCTCTGCCCTCTGATCTTCAGGCAAACTTTGTTAGAGCACAAACAAAATATCACCACAATGCACACAGTCAATGTCTGCCATTTTCGGGACCTCTGCAGAGCGTCACCCTAAGTTTGATACTGAAAACTACAATGAACCTATTGTCACTACATTCAGCATAAAGACTATCTTTAGGTAAAATACCAAGACAAAACATACAGGAAAACCCACAACTAGACTAGAAAAGAAGACCTAGAGCAAACAATACCAGCTGGGGACAGAGAACTTCCCACCTTATCTCTGGAATCCTGCCCATGTGGAAAGGGATTTCTGTGAGCATGAAAGAAGCATTCCAAATCAGCATTCCAGGAGCATTTACCATTCCAGGCCCAAAAAGCTCCTGAAAGATGACACATACTTCCTTTTAATTTTGTGAGCTGTGTGTTGTTTGTAAGGATGTTGCCAGGTTTCATCTGCAGTAGAACAAATTCCATTGCCCCTGCCAAAGACCCATCACCTTGACCCCAAGAACCCCAGCAAAGGGGCTGGAGAGATGGCTCAGCGGTTAAGAGCACCGTCTGCTCTTCCAGAGGACCCGGGTTCGATTCCCAGCACCCACATGGCAGCTGACGACTGTCTGTGGTTCCAGTTCCGGGCAAACACCAAGGCAAATAAATAAATAAAGTTTAAAAAAAAAAAAAAAAAAAAAAAAAAAAAAAAAAAAAAAAAAAAAGAACCCCAGCAAAGCCTGGCCAAGAGTGGTCAAGGGGATCAGTCTTTTTCCCTTTTGGGAGGTGAGATCTTTAGAGAAGATTTCTCTGTGTAGCCCTGGCTGTCCCTTTGTAGACCAGGCTGACCTCAAACTCAGATCCACCTGGCTCTGCCTCTGTGTCCTGGGATTAAAGGCATGACCATGTGCTCACCTTTTAAATCTAAATTTTCTTATGTAAGGGAAGTCCAGAACTGCCCTGGCTTTCCCTCTAACACCAATTCTGCTGCTCTGAGAAACTGGGGGTGAGAGCCATCCTCCTGTCTCCACAAGGTGAGGTAAAAATCTTGAGGATGCCTAATTCAAGGGCATTTGGGAGCTAGGGGTGTAGCTGAGGGGTAGGGTGCTTGCTTAGCATGTATGAGACTCTGGGTTCGATTCCCAGCACTACAGAGTATTAAGGCACAAGATAATGTTTGGGCATCTGCAAACAAAAATTATGGGATAGAAACAGGGAGACAGGACCACTAAGTATAGCTACCTTAAGCCAGGGGCCTCCAATCAGAGGTTGTGACATCTACAGCATCACAGGAATTGTGGGGCATGGCAGCAATACAGGGCTCAGTTTGTAGTGGACTGTTGCCACAGCCTGGCTAGACTCCAGAGAGTCACAAGCACAATGACCAGCTGTCAGTCAGAACAACCCTCTTCTTTTCTGGAGGTGGGGGGAGAAGAGGCAGAGGTGGGACATAGTTATCGAGGGAAGCAGTTTTAGGGTCCGAACTCCCTTAGAGTCCTGGCTGGGCCACTTGGAAATGGAGTGGACTTAGGCAGCTCACCACACCTCAGTTCTTTAATCTGTGAAATGGAGAGAATAAACCCATTGCAATGAAACCCCAGGCATGATCTCGGAGGATACAGCAATGGATACAGTAAGAGCATCCAGCAACTGACATCTGTTGAACTGACTGTGCGCTGAGCCTTGGGCTGAGAAGATGCGACTTGGTTTATCTCATGCAACATGACAGTCACACTCTTAGGTAGTGTTCCCATTTTACAGACAAGAAAATAGTCATAAGGTGACTAAGAACTGAAGGTTGCCCTGCCAGTAAGAAAAAAGGGCCGGAATTTAAACTCTGATGTTCTGACTTTCAAATCTAAACTTTTACAAAACAAACAAAACACAAAGCAGAAGTTGGGGAGGTGGCTCAGTTGCTGCATGAATTCTGGTTGTAATGAAAGAGACTCAGAGCCAGTTATCGGGAAAGGCTGAAATATCAGAGAGAGGAAATATCGCAGTCAAATCTCACCCAGCTGTCTTCCAGCTTCCTCAGCCTTGCTTCTGGTTGCTTCTAATTGCTGCTGTTTTCCTAAGCCTGCCTTAAATGCCCTTCTTGCCCAGCTGTATCCCACCCATGTTAGGATTAAAGGCATCAGCTACTCTATTTGGTAGTCAGCCTTGAACTCACAGAAACACAGAAAGTTCTCTGTCTCTGGAGCTGTGGAATTAAAGGCATAGGTCACCACTCCTGGCTTTCCCTGCGCTGGGATTAAAGATGTGTGCCATTGAAGCCCAGCTGTTTGGCCTTGTACTCACAGAGATCCAGAACTCCTGGAGCTATGTGAGTTACTACTGCTCTGTTATCCCTGGAACTCCCGGAGCTAACTCTGTCTAGTTTGACTGTGGATTGATCTCTTGATATTCCAGGTTTTATTAAATATATAACATATCACCACACTCAGTCAGCAAAGTGCCAGCCAGGTAAGCATGAGGACCCAAATCTGGATCCCTAGCACTCGTGAACAAAGCTGGGCATGGTCACATGCATCTGTGACCTAGCACTGACCGGGAGGTAGGACCCAGACAGGCAGATAATCCCCAGGGCTCTCTGGCCAGACACCCTAGAAGTTGGTGAGCTTTGGACTCCGGAAAGGACCTTGTTTCCAAAAGCAAGGTGAAGAGAGTAATAAACAAAGACACTGATGTCAACCTCTGACCTCCACACACTCACAAACACATGCAAGCATACCCACCAACACACAGATTTACACCATACACTACAGTCACACACAGAAATAAAAGTTAAGAAAAAATCAGATGTGTGTTTTCAGGCACAGACTGTAAATCTGGAAAATTCCATTTGTGAAGATTTTGCAAAAAAGAGAGCTTTCACAATGGGGACCGAACAGCAGGCTGATCCAAACTCTGACACCAGCAGAAACCAATCCTCTCCTCCCTCCCATTCTGGCTGTTCCACAAACATCTCCTTCCACCTAAAGCAGTGCTGTGACTTCAGACCCCTTTAAGGAGTCCAGTGACCGTTTCACAGGGGTTACCTAACAACATCGGAAAACACAAGATATTTACAGTTCATAACAGGGGGCTGGAGTGATGGTTCAGAGGTTAAGACTACTAAATAAAGAAATCTTAAAACGCACACACACATTTTTAAAATCCCGCTAGCTTGCAGTTCATAATAGCAAAATTACAGTTATGAAGTAGCAATGAAATAATTTTATAGTGGGGGGGTCACCATAACATGAAGAACTCTTTTAAAGGGTCAAAGCCTTAGGAAAATTGAGAATTGCTGATCTAGAGGTTACATCCTAGCACTCTGGGCTACTCAGAGGGCTTGTTAGCCACTGAGATGGCTCCTCTCTGTCCCTCAACAGTTTGTGCCTTGGTTTACCCTCCATCTCTACCCTAATCGTCTGTCTCAGACAAGAACTTTGTAGACCCCCCACAAACTAGTTGCAGTCGGTTTTTGTTTTTGGTTTTTTTTTTTTTTTTTTAATAGATGGGAGTGTGGGTCCATGCAGACAGGCAGCTGTATGCTAACAATCCCATCAGGCAGTGCAAAACTGTCCGGAAGGGGATAGGAGAGTGGGGGCATCAGCCCAAACTAGGAAAGTTCAGCAAATGAGAGGCGAGGAGTTTTTTTAAGTAGAGGTGGTCCACAGTGAGTGCTAGGAAGATTTGAATCTCAAAGTCATTAAATAGCTGTGTGCTCTTGGGCAAACTATTGACCTCTCAGTGCTTCAGATACCTCCCCAATATGAATGAGAAAAATAGTAGTAGCATTGTCTAGAGTTAATCAAATTAAGGGTTATAGCAACTTTGTTGCTATTGTTATTGTTATTTGGGAGCATGCAGGACCAAGGGCATTAAGTTTTCCTTGATGTCTCCATAAAACCAGAGGAGGTCGTTCAAAAAGTCCCTGGCCATCCCTGCTGGCTCTGGGGGCACCAGGATCAGATCTGTGACACCCACCACATTTACTGAGTGGTCACTAATGTGCCATTGGTGTTGGAGACCGAAGGTGAATAGAGAAAGGCTAGGCTGTCCACCTTTCTCCCGACTTCCCAGGATGGGTTCCAGCGCCCCTGCCAGTCAGTGCCTGTGACCTAAGAAGTTCCCTAGCCCTTCAGTAGCTGGGCTTCCTCCGCAGAGCAAGTCTCTAGGTCAGGATGCTAGCGGGGGAGGGGGGAGGGCGGGGGATGCTGCACCTCCGGGACCGGCGCGCGCTCCGGCCACCTCGGTCCTTCCAGCAGGCGCCTCGCCTGTGGCCTGCGGTCAGTGTGAACTGCAGGGCGTGGGCCGGCAGGTCTGGCTGTGCCTGACGGGGGTTGGGAGCAGGAGGAATCTCGCACAACGTGGCCCAGACTGGCTAGGGGAAAGAGACCTGCCTGCCTGCAGGAGTCCCCAGCCTCCCTGGGCGGTGCGAGCATCACACCGAGGACAGCAGGCCCGCATCCCAGACTGTCGCCGCGCAGGTACGTGTCCCCTGAGAACCAAGCTCCTTCTTTTTGTCACGGTCCCGGGTCCCTGGCGAGCCAGGGAGGGGAGAAGCGAGTGAGGGGTCTGCAGCTAGGTTTCGGGTCCTGCTCCGGAGCGTACACCGGGGGGTCGGGGGTGCAACCGCAGCCCGGTGACAGATGCGGGAGCAGCCGCGCGCAAACGCGTGTGCACGCCAGTGGCGGGCACACCCCCAAACAGCATCGTGTGCGTGCAGTGGACCCGCAGAGCTGACTGTGACCCGGTGGTGTCTGCCCCGGAGCGCTGGCGCCTCGCAGTCCTCTCCCGAGTCGGGTGTCTCCTTATGCGGTCGTTACCAGGTTTAGCAGCCACCCCCACGGCTGGCTCCGTGGCCACCTGGTAATTTTTTCACCCGTAAAAAAAAAGTGTGAGACCTTTAACCCTTCATTTCCCCAGCTCTGGTGGTCTAAAATTTGCGCTGGGGTCTCCCCCAGCCCCCAGCCCCCTCCGAATCTGTGTGTCCCTTCTTCCGGCAGGCTCTGGTCACGCCTCAGACACTGAGACCCAAATAGTTCTCATGTCCTTACCTTCCACTCAAGAAGGGGAAAGCCAGTCCACCGCCAGTCAGCAGGAGCATTACCGGCACTTGCTGGTCTGGACCCCTAAATCCCCTCTGCGCATCAAATAGCACAGAAACAAAGCTGTGTCCCAGGTCCTGTGTCTGGACGAAGGGATGGGTGGACAAAGCAAAGCAAACGCTAAGGGAAGCAAGCTTCCTGGATTAAAAGGGCACTGTCTTGGTGCCAATGCGCCCGAATGGCTTTGGGTATGTCTTGCCGTGAACGGGAAAGGGGTGATACCTGTGGGTGGATGAATCAACTCCAGAGTTTGATGAGGTGACATGCGGTAGTTGATTGCCCTCCCATCTGATGATTTGAAATGACACAAATCTAAGACAACAGACAAAACTGTGACTTCCTTCATTACCTTCTGCCTCCCCTTCCACTTCCACCTCTCAATACAGAGGTGAGTGTCCAAGAGGAGAGGTTCCCGAGCTCAGTGGGCAATGCCAAGCAGGGTTATATGTGGTCTGCCTTGAGTTGTCTGCCCAGTTCCAGAACTTTGGGGCTTCATTTGGGGCCGCCTATTCTGCTGGGCTTCTCCTCTTTTTTATTCTTCACCTTTTTCTGACCTACCTGCTCCCCAGAGGGCTGGGTAACGTACATCTTCAGTCCAAAACGCCCCCATTTCAAGCTTCAGTGGGTCCCTTTGAGAGTTCACTTTCTAGTGTGGTAAAGAGGCCACACAAGCTCTGACCTCCAAGATATAGATACCAACTCTAACACACACACACACACACACACACACACACACACACACACACACACACACTGTACTTTCTGAGTAAAATGCACTCTGGAGGAAGAGATTTCTCCAACAGGGACTAGAGTCAGTTAGAAGGACTATTAAAGCAGAATCTTCAGGGATTTAGCATCAGTTCGCCGGTTTCAGCTGGCTGACCTCAATGGATGTTTTTTTCCCTTTCTGAACCTTTGTATTTTGCAGAGAAACAGAGATGATCATAGCCACCAGACAGAGTCAATACAAAAGTTAAAATTAAGTCGCCATGAAAATGAACCCTGGTAGACCCTGAAGTGATTTGGGAGACAAAATACTAGCCTTCCCATTAGCCACTGCAGCAGGGCAAAGTGCTTTAAATGCATCACTCAGCTAGGAGCTGATGATGGGAGAGTCAGTCTCCTTTAAGGGTGTGACCTATGTTAAGGGTGTCAACTATGCTCCAATGGGTGGCTTCACACCTAGGAATATATGGGCAGTATATTAGATTCAATATGGTTATAAAAAATGAGGGTAGGAAATTGGGGGAAAGCTGAGTGGGGGTGCATCCAGGGGGAGTTGGAGGGGGGAAGAGGGGAAGTAAATGTGGTCAAAATACAGTGAATGGCATTGTCAAAAAATTTCATTATATATATCTTAAGATTCTTTATTTTTATGTGCATTGGTGTTTTGCCTGCATGTATGTTTGTGTGAGGGTGTCAGACCTTGGAGTTACAGACAGTGTGGGCTGCCATGTGAGTGTTGGGAATTGAGCCCGGGTCCTCTGGAAGAGCAGTTAATGCTCTTAACTGCTGAGCCATCTCTCCAGCCTTCATTATATATTTTTTAAAAAACAAGAAAAACAAATAAAAAAAGATATGTGCTCAGAACACTTGTTTATATTATTCAAAAGACTGTGATTTAGGGAGGGTTCAGAGGCATTGGGTGAGCTCTGTCAGCTGGATGGCCCATGTGCAGTTGGATCACACACTTGTACAGTCTGGTCCCAGCTGTCAACTAGGGGTTGTCAGCCCTTGTCTTGGTTGGTGAGCTCCCTCCAGTTTATCACTTAAGTTTCAATTAAGAACTATCCCCAGATAGGGACTGGGGGCTGTCTGTCTCCTTAGGCTGCACTCAGAAGCAGAAACAGCATTGCTTCCACTTAATTCTGTCGGTCAGGCTATCACAGTGCCCACCAGGAGCTCCTACCCTCTGCAAGATGAGTATTGAAGAGGGTACAACCACCTTAAGAGTTACCACAAGATGGATGCCTCTCCTCTCTTCTTGCCTTTTCTGCCTCTCTGCCTTCCCCACCCCCACCCCCCAGGTCTTTCCAGGGTCTTATGTAGCCCAGGCTGGTCTTTGTACCAGGCTTCTTCTTTGTGGGATGCCACCCAGCTCCCAAATCAGGACACAGAGATTTAATATTAATTATGAATGTTTGGCCTTATCTTAGCTCTTATTTTAATGTTTTTCATTATCTACATTTGGACTCAGAAATAAATTTATTTATTTATTTATTTATTTATTTATTTATTTATTTATTTCCTGCTGTCTCAGTGGCTGGCAGCTGCCTGGCTGCTGGCCCCAGGTATGTTCCTCCTTCCCCTCTTTCTCCTCCTCTTCCTCTTTCTCTGAGCTTAGATTTCCCCTTCTGTTTATTCTCTCTATCCACCAGCCCTGCCTATCTCTCTCCTGCCTAGCTATTGACCAATCAGTTTTTTTTTTTTTTTAATTAAACCAATCAAGTGCCTTCCTTAGTCAGGCTAGGTGAAACAAATTCAACATGTCTTTATATAATTAAACAAATTCAGCATAAACACCTTTACTTCATTAATAAAAGCAGCAGAAGCAAATGTAACACATCTTCGCCTAGTTACAATAATATTATACAACAGGTGTCAACCTAGTTGTGTACGTAAATTGGTGATAACCTTGGGCTTCTGATCCTCTTGTCTATGCCTTTCTAGTACTGAGATTACAAGTATATGAAGCCATGCTTGGTTTTATAAAGGGCTAAGGACTGAACCCAGGATGTGGACATGCTAGATAAGCTTTCCACTAACTGAGTCAGATCTACAGCTCTCCCTGACCCCCACTCTGCCCCCTTCTTAGTGCTGTGAGGTAATTCATCTTGTGGAAAGGTGAAGGGCCTCTCCAGGTGAGAGCCAACAGAGACACACAAGTCCAAGTCGAAGGAAGCCACCATGGGAGTCAGTGTATCTGGCCTTGAGTCGGGGCTGAGGGTGAAAGCGTCCTATGTAGTGGTTTTCCCAGCATCTGTTTCTAAGGAAGTCTCTAAAGTATCAGTCCCCACCTCTGACAATCTCGTGCCTTCAAAGTCAAGAGAAAAGATAGAGAAAGAGTAACCTAGATTTGGGAAAAAGAATTTAGCAGGTGGCCCTAGGTCAAGCTCCATGGGCATCTTAATGGCTCCCAGTCCCTGGGAGAAGTCTGTTTGCTTTCAGGAGGTCTGCAGCCTGTGTTAGGATAACTGTTGTCAGACATTATTGGATCATTAATTGATGGCCTAGAGCTCTCCGAGTGGGTAGGCAGGAAGTGGAGAGGGTGAGTGCAGCAGACTTGGGTTACTATGGCAACCTAAAGGCCTGGGGTTACTCTGGCCTGAAGCAAGAAGGCGGCTCAGACAGCTTTTACTTCCTCAGACCACAGACCCTCCTGGCTTGAAGTCTCAGGCTGGGGTATGTGTATGTGTGTGTGTGGGTGGGTGTTTGTGATTCATATTCACCCAGAGCCAACCTCCTCACACCTTTAGAATAAAAACTGCCCCTCGTCCTGTTCTCTCATCCACAAGCTGTCTCCCCCAGGTTGTTAACTTCTGACTTGGGTTTCAGACACTAGATTTCAGGTAGACTGCAGAAGAAATGTACATAGAGTCACATCTGATGTACTTAAAACACTTGATGTACTTAGTGTACACTTTCCTCAGGTGAAGACAAAAATGAACCCAGGTCCTCCTTCTTCAAGGGTGAGGTGGGAGGCAGGGAATAGAGCTTGAGGTCAGAGGCCTAGGATGCAAGGGGTCGTGTGCTCAGCAGCACACATAAAGCCAAGGAGGATGTGAGCATCCAGAAGTCACCATGCATGGTCCCATGGATGACACTTGTGGTCATTAATATATTGAACCTGGGCCTCAACATGAATCCGGCGCCATCACTTGCCAGCTGTGTGACTCACTTGGGTGTCAGGGCTCAGATGATATCTTCCCCACAGGGTTACAGCCTGTGAAAAGTCCAGTGCCTTGCACACGGTTGTAGCTCAAGGCATGCAAGGACTCATCCTGTGTACCCTCCATTTGCACCCACCTGTCATTGGAACTTCCTGGCACACAGCTCTCACAGTCATAATGGGAGAACAGGTTCACCTTTAGCGTCACAGGTCAGCCATAGAAGGGCAAAGCAGTCTCAGAAGGGTGGAGTGTGGAGGTGGAGGGGTGGAGTGTGGAGGTGGAGGGGTGGAGGGGAGAATGGTTTTGCCCTCTGGCTCAAGAAGGGATTCATAGAGAAGCTGGTATCAAAGGTCAGACATGAAACTTAGGTATGTGTCATAACCTCCCAGGGGAACTGCTGAAACACAGCCTCCGGATTCCAC